>JAODOY010024102.1:0-23933 GCA_025399855.1 Forbesichthys papilliferus
AGACCCGCTCCCCAGCCACCTCAATCTCAGTCAGAGAATGGAACCCCGAAGACATTGACAGAACAAGCCTACACACCTGGTGGCACCAGGAGCGCATCACCGAACAGACACTGGGCAGGTGACATAATTACCCTTATATCACACTTACCTAAACAAAATAGTAATCAAAATGTCGTTATCTGTGCTCTACCTTGACTGACAATAACAGTGTACATTCAGAATCAGAACAGATCTACATTATGCTAATGAACTCTTACTTACCTAACTTAACTTTCTGTATCAGAACAGATCTACATTATGCTAATGAACTCTTACTTACCTAACTTAACTTTCTGTAGTCATTTAGAAATCCCAAAAGACAGTTTACTGTTCTGTACTAATTACCCACTTATAGCATACTAAACAAACCATTATTTTACATCAACATGTAGTGAGAATGAAAACACAGGCAAACACAATAGACAACAAAATATAATAGCGATGACATATTAGCCTAATGTATGTACTACTGTATATTACTATCAATGCTAAAAGAAAAATACATACTGACAATAATATACTTTATTGAATCTTAATTAAAATGTACAGTATGTCCTGTTTTTTTTTTCCAGCCTCTAAACCCCAGGTTGTATTTCCAGCGAAATGTCCTGCAGGTGCCTCGTATCACAGGACAGTCTATCAGATCAGTAGGAAGGTCCTTGCTCTCCTCTCCCAGGTCATCCAGCTTCAAAATATGATTTGCCTCACCGAGATGCAGGCTATACAGCTTTTGCTGTATAGCATGAAACGCCTATGCCTGGTAATAATATGCCGCTGTTAGCTAGCTAGCCTCCACCTAATTGTCAATTTGACTAAATCGTTACAGACTGGAGAATTGACTGTTAGGTGGAAAAATGTGACATCATAACCGAAGACCCGCCTTGATGAGAGGCCTGACAGACTTCATTTTCAAGTTGAGTTTAGTCCGTAAAAGCGCACGGTGACTTGAAAATGTATTTGCATTTAAAGGGAGGCGCTGTTTAGCGTATTTCATTTGAAAATGAAATTGTTATTTGGGATTGCATTTAAGTTTTAATTGTGTCCACTAAAATGCGGGGAATATTTTGAAAATGAAAATGCAATTTTGGGATTGCATTTTCATTTGAATTAAGTCCACTCTAAAGCGTGGAATTGTTTGACAATTCAAATGCTATTTGGGACGTCCATAGTCTGGGGATGTTTGGGGAAGTATCTGTAGGTACAAAAACTTTAAAATGTTTTCTTTTGGAATGTTCTTGCCGTTGTGTTGCATTACTCACTCAATATTCACCTTTTCCTCTGTGGTCCCAGTCTGTGACGGTAATTAGGTGTTCTGCAGCCAATCATTTCTGTAAAAACATTGCACCTAACCATTTAACAATGCCAGTGAACAGTGCTCTTCTCACAGGGATAGCAGCATGTCTGGTCACACATCATTTACCATAACTAAAACAAAACACACTAGACTTTGGTCAGGAATATGCAAATGTGTGTATTGTATTTCAACCTTGTATGCAGTCACTCCATGTGGGTTGCATGGATATAGTAGATGTGGATCGACAAGCCTCTCGGCTATCAATATCATTTAACAATTGATGCCCAAATGAAACAATATTTGAACACAACGCCGATAAAGAAGCATATTACAATTTGCACATGCAAATAACACAAAGTACAAGTAAACATGCACACAATTTCATTAAGTATTCCTCTCAAGCAATCTGCACACTCGATACTCCATGGAAGGTGACAATCTGCGGATTTTTTTTATTTCATTCATCTGGTTATTATATCATTTTTCATACAGTATTTCTACTAAGTGCTGCCTGGTGTCTGTGAACATTGACATTCTCTCTTTACCATTACCATGTTGTGTCGATGTGATCCATGTTCTTTAAGGAACTGCTTTACTGTAGCCATAACTGATTTGTCAAGTTAATTCAAGACAGATTTTGGATTCATCTGCTCTTTTCTTTATGGATTAGGACCCTGAGTCTGTTTTTGGTATTTGATTTGCCTGTCTGATTCGGATGGTTGTTTGCCAATCTTACCATTGTCGTGATCTAATTTAGCCGGCAGGAATGAGGACACCCACACGTAGACTTCTAATAATATACCTTGTATTAACAAAATGCAATGATGAATCCAAAGATACAATTTACTACGGCCGTGGTCTGAATACCATAATTTTATACATCGCCCTCTATTGGCCAGGAAGTGAGTAGTAATAACAGTAACGTAAATATACAAGTGGGGTATGGGTTGTACACATAAATAAATCATATAATGAAAATAAAGAACAGATAATATAAGCATAACAAATAAAGTAACATTTTTATAATCTCACAACATGGCCTGTTTTTGACCTGCCTCTTGTTTTATGGAGATGATGTTCATGTGTGATGTGTCTGCATCTGGGTCTGCTGTACAATAGTTAAGTAATTATGTAACGTAAAGCACAACTTACCAAACATATATAGAATCATCGATTCCAATGTGCAAATAAGATTACTAACAAATGTGTTTAAAGTCAAATTACTTCAATGCAAGCCCTTAAAATGCAATATCTGCAGAATGGTAGACCTATTTGTGTCTTTCTGGTAGGTACATAATGTACACAATTTAGTTTTTTAGATGGCCTACTTTGTGCCTGTCATATTATAGTGAAATAACTAAAATCCCATGGTTTTTTCTCACATCCTTGTTCAAATATCAAGCATCAGCATGTAGCAGCCGACACCCTTATTAGAGATGTATCAGGAAATGCATGTGTAACTTAAAATAATGATATTTCTCCAAAGGCAGTGCCACCATTATATTGTTAAACCAGAGGATTTGGAGATAACAATAGGATTGTCTCAAGGTCAAGTCAACAGTTGAAAGTTAAATTAATGATTTGATTAATTAATACAATAGCTCTTGTTGTCGTCTTCCACTCATGTCATATTTAACTAATAAGCATCTAGCCCCACCCAGCAGCCTTACATGGCCAATCAGAAGTGGGTCCCTAACCCAGAGAAGATAGGTCACTCTTTTTGCGCCCAAAATCAGCCCTGATAAACGTCATTTAGGTTCGATTCTGCAGAGGAAAGCCACCTCCCACCCCCCAAAATGTCCCACAAGTTCTTACAGTGTAAAAACACTTAACCTCTTACAATAGCCTTATTTATTTGGTTTCCATAGTTACTCTTCGACGCCCCCATTGGTACCATTAGTCTGTTTAACTGAAGCAATCTGGCGCCCATGTCAAAATGATTTTATTAAAAAATGTGCAGTGGCTAAGTGGCAGGGCTACAGTAAAACCCACGGCTTAAGTGGCCTTCTATAAAACAACCAGCAGCATAGGGATCTCACAACACGTCCCTGTCAAATCCCCACAGGTCCAAAAAATAAGCACTGCTGTTTTTAACAGAAGAGATATGGGGATTATGGAGGTAAATCACACTTAGTTCATCTACAGTACGACGGGATTGTGCAAGGAAATTCAATAAATTCTTCTAAAGAGGACATTAAACTCTGTTTTTAATAGCATGGCCAGCCAATCACTGGATGTTGCTGTGGTCAAGCTGCAGCATACATTAGCCTACCTTCCACCTGACAGATTACCAGGCACGTTCTCACCCTAAACAGGTTAAAATAAAAGGTATCTCCTGCTCTGTTAGCTCTTAGAAAAATAAACACTGTAGGTATAGACTAATTTAGGAATGATTAATTAGTTAATGTTGTCAAAGTTTTAGCTAACACTGCTGACATTACATGTAGCTCACATTATTCTATTTTTATTATTCAATTATTGTTTGATTATGATAGATGACAAATGTACCTATTCTAACGTGCTTTGGGTAAAGGTTTTAAATGTAAAACAAATCTAAATGTAAATATCCCAGGAAGGTCAGAAGGTCAACTGACCTATGTTGATTGTTTGGTGGTGTCCTTTCATTTCATCTTAATCACAAAGCACAATAATACACGCAGTCAGGAGGGCATTTTGCTTTTTCTTTATTAAGCAACGTTGGGATTATCTTCATCTATTATCTTTTTTACACAGGAGGCATTACTAATCGCTCAAAGAACAACCAATAGCAAGGCATTAACAAAGATCAGATAAATCCAAGCACATCCCATTTCAATATCTAACAGTTGGTAAATCTAATTGTCACATTAATCCATTCGGATATCCGCATATCCATACGGATCTGCATTACATAGTAACCCTTTAGCTAAAATGGAAGTATCAGTTTGAAAAAATTCGAACACGTTTTTGTGAAAATATTATTCACTATTCAACATCACAGTAGAAAACATTTTAACTTCCCTTTATCAAATTGTACTGACGCAGCCGCTCTTTAACAACACAGCGAGAACAAGGACAAGGGAGGTACTCATTCACTAGCCCACCAGTAGTTTACAGTACACTCCCAGCTAATTGGATGATGGTATTAGAGGTATAAATCAATATCATTGCTGATGGGCTGATTTTAACATGTGGCGCTCCCTGTTACACAAGCACATGATAAACAGTCCAAACTAACAATGCCATCCTACTGTATGGGCTGTAAGTGAGTGGAAAAATGTCTAACACTTAGTGAACTGTCTCTCTCACCTTTTATCACATATCACATCCTGACGAGAACTATGCTTTTTCAGTACTTTATAGAAGCGCTCGGCTCAAAACGTATCCTATTGTGTCCAATATGAGTCATATGTTATACAACAGCAGGTCCTATACAGATCCAATGATGTGTAGAGCAGGATGAATAGGAAAATTCTGCGTGGCTTTGTGAGCGGTCCATTGTTTTCCACGGTTGGGGCAAAGCAAGGCCTCCACTTGAGATGAAACTATACAGAACAAACAGTAGAAGAAGAGAGAGAGAGAGTGGGAGCACACACCATTATTATCTGAACATGTTCGTGTGAGTCAGCTTCTGCTGTCACTTACTGTTAAAATGTTAAAGTACAAAAGAAGGCTTGTTTTTCTGCACTGAGGTTGTGTTCATTAGGTGATTAATTTCCTCCTGTTCTGGCGAACAACCCGTCTCTCTGTGTTTTTGCCTATTTCTACATAGGGGTTATTCTTCAGTGAAGAGCTCCTTTTCTGAGGTTTGAAATGAACCTTATGATGTTTTGACACTAGTATTATCAGCTCTGCCATCCAAGTGGTTTGTGACACGTGTGAGTGTGTGAAATATCTTATCTCAAAAAGTCCCCGTCACTTCCCGAAGATCAGACCCGCCTACAATTAGATTAAGGCATATTAGAAAGTTCATCTAGGATGACATCATCGCTTATAAAAACCAGACCAGACAATTCTCATATCTGTGTGATATTTGAAACCACAACTTAATCCTAAACACTCACTTTTCCACTTGCATGTTCCCTAAGCAGCTGCGTCTATGTGTTGGTCTACGGAGCAAAATGGCATTTTCCTAAATGCCATTCTTAAAATGAATGTACAGAGTCGAGTCAACAATTATCCAAATGTGTGGTCATGGTGTGTAAAAAAATGTGTATGACATTCATTTATTTATAAAAAGGTTTGCATTTCAAATATTTTAAATGATTTGTTTTTATTTTAGATATTAATATAATTGATTCATCTGACTAGACAACCTGATATTTTTTATATTTTACATTTAAACTCTATACAATCTAATTTGGAAAAACACGGTACAACTGACCACATAAAACGGATTCATACAACATGTCAGGGTCTGTCTGTCCTGCCTGCAAATCGTAACACAACAATGCTTCTCAACTTCAGTACAGTACATTTGATACAATTATGCCATTTATACTTCATGTAAATGTTTAAACAAACTGCAAAGGTGCGCATTGTGTCAACTGGAACATACGGTATGAAGCTTGTCTTAGAATAATCCTGTCAGAGCTCACCCAAGCTCAGGAGACTGTAGGCCTGTGGGACAGCTTACAGTGATTTAGTGGGGGCATCGTCTAAATTCATTATAAACAGTTGATTGCATAGAGGTTTGAGTTTATTCTTTTATTGAAATTACATTATGACTTTATTCTATTGCTATTACAATTTTAAATGCATGTTTTAAAATCCTGTTTGACAGTATAACATGTTGCGTGAAGCACATTGAGTCTGGCGTGTATATGAAATGTGCTATGTAAATAAAGTGCCTTGCCAAAGTTCTAGATATAAACACATCTCAAAGTCAATAAGAAATTAGGAGCATGCAGATAGAGGAATGCTTAGAACCCAAATCTAAATTAGGAGGGAATTGAGGTTGGAGGACAGCATGCCTTTAACAAAAGGGACGAGGACAGACCAGACAGACACAGCTTGTGGCAAATTACAACGCTTTGATGAATATGTGATGGAGACAATCAAAGTCACACTAAACAAAGTAGGACACATTTTAAAGCTGAATGAAGCTACATCCAAACAACATAAAAGAAAGTAAGACAAATATAGAGCAGGAGATACGTGCGTCATTTTACCTTCGTAGGAAGGCTTTATTTTACACAAATATTGTTTTCTACATAATTATTTAAATACAATGAAGTAATTTATAAATCTTAAGGCCACAAGTTACATCGTTTGAACACTGTTTTCTACTGCAGTGTACAGTAATATTAATTTATTGTAAAATGGCTAGTTGAAAATGTCCCAGGGTCCCTGTCTCCCTGCTTATATGTTTATGCAGTTTTGTTGTTGTCTCTCATTAACCATTTATTAAAACAAGAACAAGCAAACACACACACATGCAGTTAGGCTACTCTGCAACAAGCTACAGTATTTCCGTGGACACGTCTTTGACAGACACGTAGGCAACCAATTAGCGTGACTGTCCAAAGAGACTCATTCTAGCCTGGTGCAAATGTCTCTCCAATATGTGGCTTAGTGAATACCGCATTTTCTTCTTTCTCCACTTCTCCTCCCCCTGTTTTTAGCCTGTAATTGCGCTCTCTATCATGAAGTAAAATAATGTACTTTGTGACATTGAGAATCCATTTCAACCATTAGGAGATTCAATAGAAGACAGGAGGTCTGCTCTACTACATGCTGGGGTTTTACTTCAAGCAAATCAGTGTATTCAAATGTACTGTATAGGCCAAATAAGTCTTTACCCAGGTTTATTTTTAGGGTTCAGATTAAGCTGCCAACTGGCGTTTTTCTCCATGATGTTGATGGAGACTCATCTCTAAAATAAACACAACCTAATAATCAAGCGTGAATGTTGTAACCATGTCTTATGACTGCAAAGTGTACAGTGTGTACACTGTTCCCAGATGAGAATGGTTAATTACAAACCAACATTAATTCTAACAGTTATTATTGTAATTATGTATTCAAGCCACTCTTCCCATTACACACAGACTTCATGTTGTCCCTGCATTAAAGCCTGTTATTATGCCTTGCTCTCTTTACAGTGCCTATAGAAGGTTTAAACACCCTAAATGATTCACTATGTCAATTTGCAAAAATGTTCGAAAAGCACTAGAGTGACACCATCAGTTGCATTTGTGGTTTGTTATATATTTGATATGATCCAAACAAAACAAACCCAAGTGACCCTATTCGAGTGGCTCTCATCGAGGAGTTAAAATGTTCCAGAGGTGACATATAGCAAGACAAAATTATAAACAAAGCAAAAAATAAAAATAAATGTATTGTATCCCCAGGCTTAAATAAAGGCACATTAAGTAGTATCCTTCACCTTCACCAAAATGGCGCTCTACATAAAAATAAAATAAAAAAACAACATTAAATAATAAAAATAAATAAAGGCTGTAAAATTATAAATGGAAAACCACCTTAAAAATAAATGGTGTGACTGCCAGAGACAACTGATGTTTGTTCACTGAGTGTAATCAAAGTGTTTTGTAGCCTGTCGTAATTGGTCATTTCATTGGTCAGTGGAGGCAGACTGGAGCCAAAGCTAATCCAATACAGGATAGAAGGAAGGAAGCCATGCTAGTCATTGTCTTCTCCAAGCACAGACATACTGTTGCTGCCACCAAGCACTGTCTACTACAGTATGAGTGCTATCACAAGCTATGTACAGTATATACAGTACTGTATATAGTACATAGTACATAGCAGCATGAAACATCTACTGCAGCACAAACAACATAAACAATGTTGTTTAATGTTAAATGTTGTTGAAAATATGTAACAAATGTTGATACACAGTTTATAGAAAATGTTAAGCATATTGTGGCCGTCAGGGGCCCCAAGCCTTCTTTAACAATGTAGCCTTGTGTTTCTATTACACTGTTAACTGGTAATTATCAATCAATAATCAATCAATATGTGTGCAATAAGGATTTTGTAATTGAATGTAACTATTGTAAATGTAACTTGTAGCACCTGTTGCATGTTTAATGTCATATTACTCATTAAATATGTAAGGAGTCACTTCCCAACGCTCTACACCTGCCTGTAGCTGTAATCCCACCACCCCAGCTACAACCTGACAGTTGTTTCCCGTATCATTCATTCCTTACACATGTTAGAGCATGAGGTGGGCCTGATTGGTGTAATATAAAATATTGTTGGCCACTGTTTGGCGATTCAGTGTATTGTTACATATGCACTTACTACTTCATACACATTGCTAAATATATAGCCGTATATCAACTAAATTCAATAGAATGAATATCAGTAATATTAACTATGTAATTTACATACGACCACGAATCATTTTTGAAAGGTAACACCTCATGCCTCTTAAACCACCAGGTAAGTGTAACAGAGCACAAGGTGAGCTGCATGAATAATATCAATGTGAGATACAGGGGCAGCTCGTGATTATAGCTCCTGCATGTGTTGTCCCACCCAGGCCACGGTAGGTTAGAGACATTCAATTCCACCTCCATGTTTATGGAATGTGTGATGTTCCCTACAGCTCAGGTCAGCTGCGATAGGCATCGGTGCCTCATCTCCCCGAACAGGATTACGTTAATCCCTCTGCAGGGGCGCTTCGGCAAGAATTAAGGGAAAATAATGTCTAGAATGATTAATAAGGAGTACTTTGGGATTATGTTATTACATTAATATATAGTTGGAGTATTTCCCCAAAACAATTCATGTTAATCCACTTCATCATGCAAAGCACAATTGGTTATGTTCTTTATTGAGTCTTTCCCAATTCAACAGATATTTTTCAATTGAGGTGTAAATTGGCAGCAAAGGAGTACTTAATGATGATGTGAGGCATTGTGAGTTCATGAAAACATTGTCACCATGCTTATTCTGTGAGGGGACGCAGGTTAACAGACGTCTTCCTGTGCGTGTCATTGTAGACCCATTCGTATTTGCACACGTGCTAAATGTGAACAAGACCCAGCATAAGTCAAGGGGAGGAAAAGAGAGAGACAGTGACCTAATCAGTTGACCTCTGACTACGCCACGTCTGGACATGCAGTATTCATGAGGTTCAGTGGCTGAAATCAGCCAATTGAATAAGTGTGGGGCTCACCAGACATTTTGTACGTGCAGTTCACTACAGCACTTCCCATTTATAATTAAAAAGTGTGGTTACGTAAATGAATGTGTGCTGTGTGTATTATAGCCCTCTGATAAACCTTTAGTCAATAATTCTCGTACACACGACTGCATAATTAGTCCAACCAATGGAAAGCCCATCTTACTCACTCTGGCAGACACAAGGCTGTTGAGCTGCAATCACTAATCAGTGTTTTGGAGGGTTGAACAATGACAGTTTATTTTCATTTTAAAAGTATGTATGATATCATGAGAGTTACTGTAGTGTCCATGCTGAAATATGTTATATACAGACAAGACTATAAGGTTGAATCAGGCGTCGTGCTTCTTCCCAACTTAATGTATCAGACCGCTTTAGAGCAGTTACTTTACCAATAACATCAAATACTCACTATTTCAACAATAAAATATAAATTAAAAAATTGAACAACAATTATAGAGAGGTGCTTTTTTGTTCAGTTTCTATAAAAGTTTCTAAAAGTAGAATATGTCACAGAATACGTCTAGAAAAATGTTAGTTTAGATTTTTACCCCCTCAGAATAAAAAAAACTCAAAACACACTCAAGATTGTGTGTGCATTTTGAGATATGAGAGAGAGAGAGAGAGAGAGAGAGAGAGAGAGAGAGAGAGAGAGAGAGACATAATGTCTGATGTTTCCTAGGAATTAACTGCCCTCATATTATTTTTTAACATATATTAAGATATATTTTGTCACCTGTTTCTGGTGTATGTCCTGCTCTGTTCTTGCCACTGGTGCAGTTTTAAACCATTATCTTAACTTGATTTGGTACATTATCATTGACATTTTGTCAATAGCATTATCAGTTCATGCTCATTGATTGAACTAAAACCAACATCATTATTTAAATACATGTGAACAAATATATATGTACATGCCCCCCCCCCACACACACACACACACAACAGAATGTTGTTGTCACAGCATGTGCTTTTGCTGAAAACACAAAAGCGCATGACATGTTTCTAAAATAGAGTCATTCATTTGTAACCTGATGGTCATTTGTCAGGAGGCTGATGCAATATCTATGTCTTGGCATAGAATTCATTGCAAACATAACCATTGCTTTTCCACTGGGATTTCCATGGGTGGGGAAAGGGACAGGTGGGATACTACTATCTGCTCCTGAAAGTAAGATTAAGGATGTGTCATTATCAACCTTGTGTTTTCAGCCCAGCTGCTGAATAAGGGAGAGGAATGTTTTTACATGTTCTCCCATCACAATGGCTGTATTTTATTTTCTCACTAAGGCTGGTGAATGAGAAGGTAAAGGTCTGAATGGAGGGCCGGCCTTAACTAATCTGGCTCTAACACCATCCCATATACAGTATTTCTAGTCCTCAGTGCCTCTGTATAGGTCATCAAAATGGCATAGAGGCCATTTTCACAAAATGATCAATAGGCCTGTCATCAGCTGCAATAATTTGTTTCTGTTATACACACATGCAATAAATATAAAACAGCAATCCTGTTTAGTGGGTTTGAGAGAAATGCTGAAAAGATAATAAACAGTAGTGCGCATTATTGGGAGTGACGTTTCGACAAATCCTCTAAAGGATACACACATGCACAATGGTACATCTTGTGTGTGTGTGTGTGTGTGTTAAATATACAGTATGCTAATTTGTCATATTGGAGTTTTGTGAAATATGTTTAAAACAAGAATGATTATGCTAAAAATACGTGATTGTATATAAAGTTTGTGTTGTGGAAACCTTAAAATGTTGTATAGTTCATACATCCATCCATCCATCCATCTTTATCTGCTTATACAGAGTCGGATCACAGGGTATAGTTCATACAAAATTGTTTAATTATACCATACTGTATACCTAATGAAGGAATTTTGGAATGCTGTGAGCAATGTGCATTAACAAGCACATAGGCGGACATTGCCATTAGGCAAAGCAAGCAACTGCTTGGGGCCCCCAGCTGTCAGGGAGCCCCGTTAAAGACCTCATAAAAAATATTAAGTTATTGTAATTCATACTCTCCCGAAATTATAAAATGACAACATAGCATTTATTATGTCTTTATCAAAGCAGCCCTTCCACTACTCCATAATAATGTGGACAATTCCGCTTGTACTTGTTTACTTGTGCGTAAACTCATTCTTTCGGTCATGACCCACCCTTCATGACCATATGTGAGGGAAGGAACTAAAACTGCCCAGAAGATCCAGAGCTTTGCCTTCCGGTTCAGTTCTCTGTTCGTCACAATGGTGTGGTAAAGTTATTGTAATACCGCTCCCGCTGCTCCAGTTCTTTAGCCAATCTCCCACTCCAATGTCCCCTCATTCGCGAACAAGACATTGAGGTACTTGAACTCCTTCACTTGGGGTACCAAGTGCTAATGTATTTCTATTATGGCTATATTGTATAGGCTATGCTGTATTGCTGTGCATAATTTAAGTTATGTTATACCTATAGTGCTATCCGTAAGGTGGTCTTCCTCCATCGGTTAATTCCACATGGTCAGGGTGATCTTGGCCCTGCACAGTGAACTGCTCACTAACACATATTTAACCACATTTGTGAACAAACATTGAGAGAAATAAAACATTTTTTTTCTGTCTTTTGTGTCTTATTTGTGTCTTAGATCATTTAATTAATCTCATTAAAAATGGGTTCAAAAGAGTATATTTCTTTATATTTTTGTTGAGTATATTTTGAATGAAGTTAAATTGTGGTCAATTAAAGTAAAAAAAATGTGTAATGGCACAATATTGTATTACGACACTTTCTATGTGTGAACACGAAACAATTAAACATATTTGTTTAATGAAACAATTATACAAAGTATACACTTTGCTGCAAACATTTTGGTTATCCATCGCATGCAGGGGGAGTAGTGTCCTCTGGCTCAACTGCTGTGGGCTCCATGGCATTTCAAGTTATGTTTCTAATGGCTACAGCATTTCCTACCCTATGGTAGCTATGGTAGGATATCTAAAGGTTTTCATGGGTTTAAAGGGCAAGCATTTGTGGCTAATGGCCTGTGATCAATGACATGTAACCATGTGATCATGCTCCGATGACATCATCATTGATTCATTGAGTTGTAACATTGTAAACTCAGTTAACGTTAGTATTGTCAGCGATCACCGCAACCCTAATGGATAAGTGGTCGATGATTGATGGATGGAAAGTCAGCGATTGTAAGATAATACACTTTTTGGCTAATATCTACTCATGGTCCTCTAGCTGTCATATCTGTGCTTGTACAATTATTAAAATCAGGCATTTTTTGATCGAGTTCAAATATCAACTATCAGCATCCCTGACTTATTAAAACTTCTTATGTAGTCTACACCAGAACAAACACACACATACACACTTTCCACAATATGTGGAAACAATAATGTGGAAAGTGTCTTTAGCTCTCACGCCCATCACAGATGATCATTTGTTTGACTATGATGTTTTGAATGTCATTAAAAGCATTACATGACGCGCTACCAGACGTCGCCACCAGTGGGCGACCATAATGACCTAAAATGTACAGTATGTGGCTACTCTCTTACAGGCAGTGCAGTGGGACTAATGGGCAAGCATTTCAAAGCCTGTGGCCATTATCAGCTCCCATGCAATGTTGGGTTCTAAGGTTAGCACAGTATTACTCATTATCTTACAATGTCTTCTGTACAGAACTTCATACAGTACTTTTGTTGTAGCTAAACATGTTTTACACATATCCGCCCACAAGACATAGCAGAGAAGCAATGTCTTTCATTTAATGGATAGTTGGAGCTACTAGTGATATTCACATACTTTTATATTCCTGCAAAACCAGTAGTGACAAAAAAAGCAGAACTATAGAAAATCTTGACATCAGCAACATAAAAATAGAAAATTTGAAGTAGTGACAGATGCTGTATTTTTTCTTACACTAAGAAAGAGAGCTAATACTTCAAATCCTCTTTTCACTATTTTTCAGTACATAGAAGGTCTGTCAATTAGAGTGAGAGTGATATTGTATACAGTTAGAAGATTAGAAGGTTACTTTAATTCCATTGTATATAGTCCAATTGTACACAAAAAAGCCATTGATTACATTCAATGTTCCTATATGACGTAATTAGGCCGGTAGATGATAGCACCATTATGGTTGCTCCAGTACATTGCCTCCCTTCAATGGGAGCAATCCACCGTGGCAGAAAGACAGTTATACAATAGCTGCCAATGATGAAGCATATTTAATGGCACCCACATAAGGTCCCATAGGAGAGAGAGTTCTCCAGAGCCAGGCGTGGGTAGATCTCTGATGATGGCCTGCTTTTGGAACATCTGTCCTTCTCCTGAGTGGATGTTTGTCATATAAAATATGGAACTAGAAAGAAACATTTCATTGACTATTCCTTAGAGACAAAAATAGAAAATTTTTAAGAAACGGGGATAGATGATTCATAGTTTTGACGTCATTTGCTCCAACTGACACCTGACAATGTCTTGTTCTCAAGCTTTCATTAAATAGTTCTTTGTTCGTGAGGGATGTGCATATAATTACACAAAATTAGCCTGGAATTATGACGGTTATGCTGATTTTATTCGTAAGTGGGATGTGTGCGCTGCGGAGCCAGCTACCCTTCTACATCTGCTTTAAGCAACCACTGGCAGTTGCATGTCAAAAACACTTAAGAGGAAATGAGGCAGATATTTAATTATTCTGAATAGAGGTTATAAAACTATTCAACTATTAAAAAGTGTGTGCATGCATGGTCAAGCATGGTCATGCATGGTCAATATAATTGTTTTTTTTTTTAGGGGGGGGTTGTATATTTGGGAAGCTAGGATTTAGAAGACACTAAATTACTAATGTGAGTACAATCATGATAACCATTAATGACATACTGTGTTTAGTAATCTACAAATGTCATTCTCTGCTGCTCCCACATATTCTATCTTTCCCTTTGCCTGTATTATCACGTTGTTATTAAAAAAGGCTTGTGTATATCTACTGTATGTAGACTTTGTTTTACTAAAACAACTAAATGTGTTTTTTTTTCCATTGTGTTTTTGTAGGTTACACATTATGTGGACATGGTTCACATTAGAGAGGCTATACTAGGGCAGAAGAAGATGTTTGATCATCATGTATTCACTGTATCACATTCTACGGTCATCAAAACAGACAAACAGTTGGATAATTCAGCAGACGCTTGTATCCAGTGAGTGCAATTACAAATATAGAGGAATAGCTGTAAAAGAATGCTCAACCCTATGTTTCTTTACCTGGGGCATGGTCACCCTAACAACTAATACATCCCATCCCCCCAAATATAACATTTGATTCTAAAGCAGTCCTGACCTTTGTCTCATAGCTCTGACAGTACACAATAACAGTGTCCAACGCCCCAGCAAGTTTACAGTATGGCTGAAGGATTTGTTTCACTTACAGGAACCCTAAGGGTGGGCTGGAATGATTTAATAGTAGAATTGCCCTGTGCTATTAATGGTATAATCTCCACTTGCTGAGTTATATTAAAATGTCTCCTAAGCATATTTTATGAGAATGTGGACATAGATATGAGGCTGGAAAATTAGCTTTACTTATGGCTGCAATCAACGGTTAGCAACGCACATTCATACAATGTTATGTTCTCCATCATGACATACTGTAGAAATGTGTCTATAGTGGTTACAGATTTGGGTTCTGATCAACCATTGTAACTGTATTGCAAAAAGCAAGGACCTGATCTAACAATATATGAATCACAATCTCACACGTGGTTCAAAACATATTTAAAATAGAATACAAATATTAATATGAAGGCTAAAT
Organism: Forbesichthys papilliferus; assembly: GCA_025399855.1. Taxonomy (NCBI): domain Eukaryota; kingdom Metazoa; phylum Chordata; class Actinopteri; order Percopsiformes; family Amblyopsidae; genus Forbesichthys; species Forbesichthys papilliferus. The sequence continues at coordinate 15,292 of JAODOY010024102.1, forward strand.
ATTTATCGGATTAACTGAAATAGTTGGAACTATTATATATTTTGGTTATGTTGTTATTATTAGTTAAACGAGACACTGACAGTTATTAACCACAACTGTCCACAATAGCAACATGCAAATGCTTCATGCATGAATCAGACGTCAAAGGTCTTTCCGGAAGTTGTTGCCACATGTCGGCTGCCGCGCCGCAACCTCTGGGTATCGTGGCCAGAAAGAAAATGTGCACTCACCCAGACTGGAGACCAGGTTGTGAATGGATATTTAGCAGATAGCCCTTAAGAATTATACTGAGATTATTCAAAGTCTGATAATCCCAATGATTTTATTAATGGTGTTGAAAGGGTTTTACAGAGAAGATTTGTAATGGAAGAAGAGAAGGTCAATCGTGTCCAGGATAAGCGTATTAGGGTGAGCAGACAACCAAGCAAGCAAGGAAAGATAGAGATGTGTGTCACTGAAGGAACGGCTTAATTCACACAGAGACCTTCTCCACAATGTCTAATAGCAGCAGTCATTCCAGATGGAGGGCCATTTGATCAGACAGCTGCACAGCAAAGGGTATTTGGTTGTTTGTGATAAGAACATCACAGGAATACAGTGACGATAAAACATGCTGTGATAAAGGGAGACAATTTTGAGCTTGAGATACAGTATGCCGGACATGGTAGGACATTTATGTCTGAGTAAGACTAAAAGAGGGTCCCTTTTGACCACAAATCACAAATCTACCATCAGCAGAATGTAACTGACAAAAACTATTTGGCTTGACACGGCATGAATGCAGCTCTAATAGGAGCCAATTTCCAAGTCTATCAAGGTATAATGGACCCTTTTCACAACACTGCTACTGCTACTAAAATTAATAATGGGTCTGTTTGATTTAGGTGTGCCAAAGAACAACCACTGACAATTAGTCAATAACATTGTCAGTGCCTGCTAATTAGCACAGCTAAATCACATGTACCCATGAGCTGTGTATACCGTTTGACATGTATCAGTATATAGTATCTGCAGACATGCTGTGTGCCTTTAACCTTGTGGTAGTAAGAATGACAAGGCACACACCCAAGCCTTTGGGAAATGTGTGCATGTGTTTGTGTGTTAATGTCAATGTGTGTGTGTGTGTGTGTGTATGTGTGTGTGTGTGTGTGTGTGTGTGCGTGTGTGTGCGTGTGTGTGTGTGTGTGGTCTAATTCAATTAAATTCTGTTTTTTTTCCCCTTTCTTTCAAACAAATAAGGATGTTATCCTGTTAGAGAGTAGAAGTTGTGCTTGGGGCTTCACTGTGACGTGGTTAAATGTCAGACCCCATCTGCACAGAATGTAATAAAAGGAAAATAGACTATGTTATCTCTCTTTCTCTGTCTCTCTCTCTCTTTCACACACACACACACACACACGCACAAACAAACACACACACAGACACACACACAAATGCAGACAGAAGACCAAAGCTGGCGAAAAAAAAAAAAGAAATATGCCTTTCATTTGCCAATGCAGCTTAGACAGAAAATGAAATAAAATCTTTTTGAAGCACTAATGCTGTGAGGATGAGAAACTATTTTCATGCATGTCGAGGATCTCATTTAGTTTACATCTGAAGACAATAGAATGTGCAAAGTATTTCTCTTATACGTGCTGTTAAAAGGACGCCTGAATGTACAGCACACAATCCCCTATTGCCGTCTTGTCTCAAGGTTAGCAAGTTTGTCAGAGTTGGCATCTTGCATTGTATAGTCGAATCACGAGTTACAATGTGTTGTTAATGTGTTACAAATGTGTTATTCAAATCTCTCATATACATATATGAGCTATTATAGTGTTTGATGACCTGTTATTCCATCACCTGTGGTAGGACAGTGTACTGTAAATCACTGGATAAAATCTGTCATATTTTGTAACCCATATTTTGTATTTTGTCACGCTGTTGTTGTATTCTGTTTGACAAACAGTAATTTAAGAAAGACATAAGGTGAAAGTATTCTTTATAAAATAACAATAATATCTTACTTTCACATTGATGAACATTCATATATTTATAATGCATTTCATGCTCTGGCTAATGTCCTGTATTATGTAACACAAATCACATAAACTATATTCTGAATAATAGCACAGATTAGAAATTGCATTAGATTTTTCCCTGTGTTCATCTCTAAAATAAAACAAATCACTATTTGCATTTAATATTACAACATCCTAAACTGAATTGTTGCATTGGCCTTCATCTAAACAAAGTCACACAACAGCAACACTACAGTTATTACAAAGTAAGCTACAGTACTTTACAAGTACTATTCCAGACTTTACAACAAAGCAAGAATCAGTGCTTTTGGGTAACACTAAGGCAACATTATCATTGCATTAAACAATATTATGAATCACATTTTACACAGTTACCGGTATATCCTAAAATATTTTTTAAGTATAAAATTATAATTTAATTGATGGCAGTTGGCCTAAAGAAGATGCAACACTGTGTAAGTCTTTTAAACCAATATGTGTTAAAGGGATACTCAATCGTGTCATAGAACATCTAATATTCACATGGTCACGCTCTTGCTTGTTTCAACCAATCAGTGTTGTAACAGATTCATGCTCTGACAGGAGTGTCCCCTCAGGCACACGTGCGCGCACACACACACACACACACACTGTTCCCAAATAAGATGGGGTATCTTTTCAGGGTGTCCCTTCAACATGCACACACAGTATTGTTTGTAGCAACAATGCTGTTTTACATATCTTCTCCAGGGTGTATAAAACATGTTGTTTTTTTAGTCCAGGGATACTGGATGGAAAAAACATACACAAACAACTCAGAAAGGAAGAGGATGACGTGATCAGTTATAGCCTTATCGCTGGTCACAATCTCAGGTGGGCAGGATGCAGTCTGCTGCATTGCTGGACAAACTGCATGCGCTTGTTGACTGGCCACATTCGTTATTTGTTTGATGTCATGCACTTGTAAGAGTGGGTTTAGACATGTGTATTATATGTCCCTATAGGACTTTTACCTTGATGAATACATGTGTTCATGCCACCTCCTCTGATTCTCCCTGTTGCCCTGCTCTACATATCCACTTGAAGCTTGTGCTGTTCGGCGTAGCGGCCTGTTCCAGAGGAGTCAAGGACTGGTGGAATATTACCATCAGGCAGGCAGCCTCATTCCTCTGTCACTTTCAGCCTCTCCCCATCTTTATGTATGTATCTCAGCCAGTGCTTGGGATGAAATGAGGGAGAGACGGGCAAAGAGATAGAGGGTGTGTGTGTGTGTGGGGGGGGGGGTGGGGAGTACACAGAATGTGCCAAATTGTGCTTGTATACCCTACCTGTTTGTGCTGACCCTTAAGCAAGTCTTGTGCACACATACTGTACACACAAATGAACATTTCATGTAAGACATTCCACATTGACCCTGTAAACCCGTTAACTTAGTATTACACATATTAATATACAACAATAAAAACTGTAACATTCATTTGTGAAATCCGATAATGAAAACGGACCACATGCAAGGATTATTGACGTGTATCGATGGTGACAATCTGAGGTCATCATGACCATTTTTTAATATGTTAAAAGCAGGTCAGGTCAGCCATTCTCGAGAACGCTTGCTAACTTTGAACTCAAATTAAATTAAAAACACCTCTCCCTTCAATGCCATAGGGTGCTCCTTCAGAAGCTGCGCCCCATACATTGGAAATGCATTGCAAAGGCTAGAATGTTGTTGTTGTTTGCGGTGTTCATCACTTTGTTTGTGTTCCTATTCCTATTATTCCTGTGTAAAAGTACCTGAATATTTTTTTCAGCACGCACAGAGAATGAAAAGCTAGCAGACTGCGAGGAGATATTTGGTGAATTTGACAAAAAGTGCATTAGCTTACAAGCTAACTATACATTTAAACTAACTATTACTAAATATTAGATTTACAGTGTAATGTGTTCATTGAAATGCCTCCAATACTGTTTGTTGGATTGTTAGAAGCCCTACCATGCCATTGTAATATGCTTCTGCTTCTGCATACCTAACAATACGTGTACACAGCACAGGTACAACAAAATGTGCATTGCAACACATTCAAATGCCCAAAACAATGCATAAAGCAGTACAGCCATCATAATAATGCAGTGTTTCCAAACTGTCTTTGTATTTTGCTTGGGTGATGCTAAAATACCATTCCCCGGCAAATCTATATGAAGACATCAGTATACAGAATCACTTCATAGCTCAAAATAAGTTCTGCAGTTGCTGTTCAAAGAGTCTATTTATAAAGGTTTCATTTCAGAAGAAGGTCCCCTTAGTGCCCTTGCACAGGATCTTCTTAAATGCCTTTCTGAAGTCCTTGTTAAAGATGGTGTAAATGACAGGGTTGAGGCAGGAATTGCAATAGCCTATCCAGAAGAAGAACTTGAACAGAGGATTGGGGATGCTGCAAGTTATGGGGCACACCGCCTTCAGTATGTACGAGAAGAAGAAAGGGAACCAACACACCACAAAAACTCCCATCACCACAGCTAAGACGAAGGTAAAACGCTTTTCCCGCTTCAGCGCGGCCTTGCGTCGAGACGTGGCTGCTATCTGGGGCCCATGTGCCCCCTCGGACACCAGCTTGGTTCCGGTGGACGTGGCCAGGGTGTTTTTGTACCTCCGCGCCAAACTCAGAACGTGAACCTTGAAGCCTTTGGAACCAGACAGTTCCAGTGTGTTAGCCTCCGCTAGATCACGGCTAGTAGCATCGCCTTGACACGCCTTCTCCAACTCAGCCTCTGAGCCTGAGCTGGAGCTGTCATTATTGGGGCCATTCGTCTGAGCCTCCCTCTCTAGGTCAGGCTGCTCCTTAGATTCCACTGGGTCCAAATTCACGTGCTCCCGACTAGAGGAGGTTATGTGGATGACAGCGGAAGAAGTTGGAGGTTGAGTTTCCAGGCTTGGTGGAATATGAACTTCTGATGGGGATGGATCTAAACCAGGCATATTATTTTCCAAAATGTCTGTCTGATGGGGAGCAGCTTCCTCGCCCTGCTGTGTGCGCTGCTTGGCATGGCTGGCGGCGGGCATGGCGGCTGTGGCCTGGTCGCGTTTCTCTCCTGGCGGGCAGCGGGTGTGGCGCTTGGCGATCTGATATATCCTGACGTACACCAGGATCATGATGACGCACGGCGCGAAGAAGGAGCCCACTGTGGAATACAGGATGTACCAGCGCTCGCTGTTGAGCTCGCACACCTCCGCGCCTCGCTCGCTTTTGTCCAGCGACAGGAGCGGCGGGAAGGAGATCACCGCGGCGATCAGCCACACCACCACGATGGCCGCCTTGATGCGTAACGGGGTGCGCTTGGCGCCGTACGACACGGGCTGCGAGATGGACAGGTAGCGGTCCAGGGAGATGGCGCAGAGGTGGACGATGGACGAGGTGCAGAAAAGGACGTCCAGCGCCAGGTAGATCTCACACCAGACGGATCGGAACGCCCAGTAGCCCTGGAGCTCATTAGCCAATGAGAAGGGGATAATGAGTGTGGCCACGAGAATATCAGCAGCAGCTAACGACACCAGGAAGAGGTTCTGGGGTCCTCTGAGGGAGCGTGACGTCAGCACGGCTATGATGACCAGAATGTTGCCCACGATAGTCAGGATTATCATGAAGGTGATGGCGACAGCGAAGGCTGCTGTTGCTTGAGGGGAGTACAGGGGAGTTCTGATTGAGCTGTGGTTGCATGGTGCAGAGCCCGTGATGCTGCTGATGTTGTTAGTGATGAAGAGGTCTTCCATGGTGATGGTGTAGATCACTTTATTAGCGTCTCTGGTGGGGAAGGGAAATCTGTATGGAATATATGGTTTAGGTTGCTACCGTAAAAATCTGAAAATGTGTCCGGTGAAAAAAGTGATTGCGGTGCTGCTATGATAGTGGAGTGCCATGTTCGATCAAGCTGAATTGATGTTGCTCATGGCACATTGGTTTAGAGTGCTATAAAACAACTTCGGTAAAGCAATTGATCAGATGAAATCACTTGAAAAAATATGAAAAAACTACACACGGTGTGATCGTGCCGTTACTCTTACCACACCACTCACTAAACATCCTAAAAACAAATGACTTAACGAGTAAATACATATTTAATAACAGTTGCCTACCTACTGGAATAGGCGCGGTAGAACCTCCACTACAGCAACGGACATTAGACTACCGCACGAGTCAGATACATTAAACAGCCATTTGACCACCCCACATAGTATTTTCACGCTTTCTATGAATGTCAGCTGCGGAACGCTCAGAAAGTCTCCTCGAAGGCGTGCAGATTTCCAGAGGTTAGTCAGGGCAGAGGTAAGGCTTCTAAGCTTGGACCCGAGGCAGAAAGTCCGCAGCTCAGGTCTAAAAATATGTTACATACGCTCATATAGTAGCCAACAAAGTTTCCAATAGAAGACAGTTCGTTTAAAAATTCCACAGAGCAGAGAACAAATTGAAACTCTTTCATAACAATAAATCCTTTAGTCCACCTTTTTGGCGTGCGTTCGCTCGCACACAGACGCACACGTGTGCGTCCTCTGGTAACGACACCAAACTCCTGTAGGATAAATTATTCTTTATTTTACAAAATGCAGCAGTTGCATTGGTCATCGTACTATCCTGGCTGGCTTTGGGGGCTTTTCTCTCAGATGAGATATTTGCCAATGCCGTGCGTAAACGCAATTATCTGCGTCACACACTTACCCGAGATGTGGTATCTAGATCCCACGCCGCGCTCGTTTTCATTTACCTCGCAATATTGTTTTGTTTGCTTGTTGTACAGTATTCTTAATGCAGAGGCTTTGGCAAACTTAACCTAAAAGCTTTAGAAGACAAATGAAACCATATATGCTTTTTTGTTACTAAACTAAATATAGCCTAACTGATTACCTAACTGATATTTAGGAGTTACTGATAGTCATGACATTTTAATTATTAAATATAATTTCAGCATGTATGAATTATTAAATATATATGAATATGTTTATGAACATCCTGCAAAATTCACTTTAACTTTATAATTAGAATAATTCGACTGTAGATACTGCTGCTTTTAATTAAAATGTAACAATTATCACACTATCCCTTTTGGAATGTTTCCATAACTACTAATGGGTTTTGGAAAACTATTAGGCTTCCACTATCATGTTCAAGACTCATAGTTCATATTAATGCATGCAGGTGCAGTCCTCTGTGGGCAGAAATAAAATAGTGAAAACCAGGATTAATAAAACCCTCAGTTAGTTGAACATCTTTTATATCCAACATTTAAATATTATATAGTTTTACCATAGCCGTAGATGTTTCACCTGTTAATAAGTTCCTAGCTACTACATATAACTTTATCTCAAATAATCACTATGTTTAAAATCAGACAGAAACTGAAACGTATGACGTATGCTGATGTCGACATCTTGGTGAAAATGTAGCCGCTAATTGGCTTTATTATTTTTTAATCGAGTGACAAACGCTTTTGTATTGAGTGGTTCCAGACTTACTCATCGCTGTGAAATTAAATTGAAGCTTGCGAGCTAAGAGTGCATAATTAGCCTTAAGAAGTGAGGCTAAAGATCCATAATTACTTTGAGAAACACCCAAATTATAGGAGTTATTTATTAAGTATTATGGTAACATTTGCAGCGTTTGGCATGACACTGTTATATTTCATGTTTTTTCAGTATACTGTGAGTTAATTAACTCCTCCCCATCCACTTCCACTTAACCTCAAACACCTTCAGAAAATAATTACATCTGTACTGCGTGTTTGTGTGTGTGTGTGTGTGTGTGTGTGTGTGTGTGTGTGTGTTAAAGCACGCTATTGTGCTCTTGGTTGACAGGAACAGTGAACTAGATAAAACGAAGTATGTACAGTAGGCTGATAGAATGCATGAATGTGGAAGAGAGAGAGAGAAAGAGAGAGAGATGTGAGAAAATTAAAAAGGTGTGTGTGTATGTACATGTGTTAAAGACACACATGCTCAACCAATTATGCTAACCAGCATGCACACGCATACATGCATACACATGCAGGAGGCTTTGTGTCCTAATCTACATTTACATGTAGGCCTATTGCATTTAGCTTTTTCCAAAGCAACTTACAAGTAGGTGTAATATCCGTGCAGTTGGACAGGCCATCAGCAAGATTCTATCAGAATAACTACAGAATTTGGCTAAATACAATAACACTATCATTTTATCTTCATAAATTGCTAAAAGCCTAAATAATGAGTGTGAGTTAGGAACTCCGGTGTGGAGAAATGCTGTCAAAAGCTGCAGTTCATCGAATGGCCGCTTATGGTTGCCTGCAAAAGAGAGTCAATCCCCTACTCCCAATACAATTTCAGTTTACAGCAATAAACATGCTTACAGCCTGGTTCAAAAAACAGTTTTTGTCTGTACAGCTATTGTCCTTGTTCATGAAAACTGTAAGGAGGGTGCACAGCACTGTTCGCTTCCCGTTCTTATGAGTGACGTCACAGAGGGTTTGTCCATACAATCTACAATAAGAGCGGAAAGGAAGACACCCTCTGCAATCTAATTGATGTCAATCAATTAGATTCTGCTTCCTGCTTCTTCCTCTTCTCCTCTGGGTTTAAATGGCCGGTTATGGCCTACAGTATAGCACCCTCTTACC
>JAODOY010024113.1:0-16504 GCA_025399855.1 Forbesichthys papilliferus
TGCTGATGAAGAGGCTGAGACTAGAGACAGTCTCTTATGTGACGTAGTGCTGATGAAGAGGCTGAGACTAGAGACAGGCTCCTAAGTAACGTAGCATGGAGGGAAGAGGCTGAGACTAGTATCACGTTATAGCGAGTGCCTCGCTCCTCTTCCCCGTCAGGCCACGCTGGAGAAGACCCACCAGGCTCTGGAGGAGGAGAAGAGGAGAACCGTGGACCTCCTGTACTCCATCTTCCCAGGCGACGTGGCCCAGAAGCTGTGGCAGGGCCACCACGTGCCGGCGCGTAAGTTCGACGACGTAACCATGCTGTTCTCGGACATCGTGGGCTTCACGGCGGTGTGCGCACAGTGCACGCCCATGCAGGTCATCTCCATGCTCAATGAGCTGTACACACGCTTCGACTACCAGTGTGGCATCCTGGACGTCTATAAGGTAAACGCACCCACCCACGCACGCACACACACACACACAAACATGCAGGCAAATGTCAGCATGTAGGGTCTAGACCGTGAAGTTTTCTATTAGGTTAAGTGATAGCTGTGTGTATTAGTTCAATCGGGTTAATGAGTTACATTTTGATTGTGTTTGTGTGTGTGTGCGTGTGTGTGTGTGTGGGCAGGCTTGTTTCTGTGTAATGTGGAAAAAGCAGGCGATAAATGACTAATCTGAGTCTTGCGACAATGTGTCAACATTCTCTCCTGGACAGAGTTTCTTTCTTTCTTTCTTTCTTTCTCACTGCTATCTACCCTCCAGCCATTTGTACTCACTGCTCCATTTTGTCTGGTCGAACAAGGTAGATAGATATGAGAGAGAGAAGAGAGAAGAGAGGGAGGGGGAGAGGGGGAGATAGGGGAGAAGCAGAAGACAAACTGCTCTCATTTGCCACTAGTTCAGCCGAGATAGTGTAATTAGTGTGCGTGTGTGTGTGTGTTGTGTTGTGTGTGTGTGTTGTGTAATAGGGTGAAAGAAATACGTGGAGAGGGGTCCATAGGTTCCCATTGTCATGGTTACTCGGCCTAAATGGCCAAACTAGTAGCAAATGAGAGCAGTTTGTCTCCTGGTTCTCTCTCTCTCTCTCTCTCTCTCTCTCTCTCTCTCTCTGCTTCTCTGGTGGCTCTCTGGTTGTGAAGCGTGTATTTCTGCTTCTATAAACGGTGAGAAGTGGGACACCACACAGTCTTACCTACTAGCCTGGTTTACTCATGTGCCATATACCATGTTTTCTCAGAATATGCTATTTGTCAAGCATTTACTTTATTTGGGGTAAAAACCAAAGCATTGCTGTTTTGTTATATAATAGAGTGCATATACCCCTCTCAAACTGTGAGTGTTGAATGGCTTTCACTACAATCTACCCCTCCGAAATACAAACAACAAGAGGCAATTCAGGGTAGCCTAATGTTGAAGAAGAATGTCTACTGATTCACGATATAATGACGCTGTCATTACAATCTTCTCTGATCTGTATTGCAATGATGATCAGAGGAAATAATAATATTTTCATTGTGATAAGCACAATAAAATTGTGAGGGAAGGGTTTCCCGTCATTCTTTGTCCATTAACGATATTTTGAATGCGATGAATGACCCCGCTTTTCCAGATTGAGACGATTGGCGATGCCTACTGTGTAGCCTGTGGGCTCCATAAGAAGATTGACAGCCATGCCAAGCCAATCGCACACATGGCCCTGAAGATGATGGAGCTGTCGGAGGAGGTTCTGACGCCCGATGGTAAACCCATCAAGGTGAGTCCTGGATGGTTCAAGCGGGTGCAAGATGGCATCACTGCCACAGTACAGGGGGCTGTAGGCACAGGCCTACTGTATGTTTGAAGGCACGTGGAACTGTTGTCCCAATTAAAGGTATAGTCAGTTGTTGTAAGGTAATTGTAAGATAATACACATTTTGTCCAATTCACCAAATAACTACTTGCATTTTGCTATCTTACCGTTCTGTGTGGGTTGAAAAAACGAATATGATACTTTTACACAGCCCTGACGCCGTAAATAGGAACATTATCAACGTGGGGAAAATCGCTCACATCAACAAAGTCGTAGTACTACTTCAGAATGCGTGTCATTGTGTGGAGGGATATTGTCTGCAAGCGTTCTCAAAATAACTTACTCTGCCTTTAACACAACTGGTGGAGGAACTGTAATTTCAACTGCTATATCTGCCAGGTACACACTAGATCAGGAGGTGGGGGGGGGGGGACCCTGATCCTGGAGGGCCGCTGTCTGCATGTTTTAGATGTCTCACTGCTCCAACACACCTGATTTATATGAGTGGGTCGTTATTAGACTTCTAACGACCCACGGGTCTCGGAGGACCCGTGAAGACCACGACCCCACACTACAGGATAATCTGGCAAGAAATGGAGATAGAGCCATCAAAAAAATCGGGGCTTTGCTGACCGGCATCGGACGGAGGAAAATGGGCACAGAATCTGTCTAATTATCCTGCAGTGTGTACTCGATATTGGGCTATTCTGGTGTTTTGCATCTTTTTATATTTGGGATAATTAGTTGCCTAGGTTACCAACTATATAAATTGGATTGGGTCCTGATTCAAACAACGAGTTTCTGTCAGATTCCAAACATCTTAGGAGGGCAGGGGGAAGTGGGGCAGTGCTTGGGATCCGTTCAATTAAGTAGTAAAAAGAGCAGATTGGGGGGTTAGGTAGCTCAAGGATGCGTACAGGTGGGCTGGGGGCTGTAACCTAGGCTACGACCTACTAGCTAGGAGTTGGACAGGCAGTCAGACCAAGTGGGGACCTCCATTGATGTACCAAGCCCTGCAGTTCATCGAATGGCCACTTGAGCCTACCCTAACCCTAACCCTAACCCTAACCCCGCAGACCAGATTTGAACCCGGTCTCCCAATACACTACAGCCCGTATGGGCAGGGATCTCCTCTGTAGCTCCCATATACTTCCATTCTTCCTTGTTTGTTTGTATCCTTCCTTCTCTCTATCCTTCCTTCCTTCCTTCCCTCTATTTCTACCTTCTATCGTTCATTCATTTTCCTCTCTCAATAGCCCCCATCTTACCATACGCTACTCTCTCTCGCTCTACTGTTTCGTCAGTGTCTCTCCCATTTGACATTTATATTCCCAAGGCCACAGCTATGTGTGAAAGATTGACAGATGTAAGCGTGTGTGTGTGTGTGTGTGTGTGTGCGTGCGTGTTCTGATCTATGGGTTCTGCGCATATGTTACTTGTTTCGGGACGGCGGTGGAAGCAAGCGAAACAACCGGGCTGCCGTGCTCGCCGTTGCCATGGCAACAGTGGGGATATATGTGCCCCTGGCCGCTGCAGCCCGTGTCGTAATCGACGTGCGTATTATTCACAAGTGTCTCAAGAATTTAGCCTTCAACGCTTAAGTTTGGCTGTTCGTGATGCAGCTCTGTGTGTGTGTGTGTGTGTGTGTGTGTGTGTCTGTCTGTGTGTGTGTGTGCGTGTGTGTGTGTGCGCGCGTGTGTTTGTTATTGCACATGATGGATGTATCAACAAATATTCAGTAGATGGACTTTGCTTATTATTATTTAGGTTTCTTCTTCAGCGTGTTAACATGAAGGATGAATACAGATGTGACGTGTGTGTGTGTGTGTGTGTGTGCGTGCATAGAACTAAACTAAACATTTTTTCCGTGTGGATGTACAGTATATATGTTCATGTGCTACATCTGTGTGTGGTGTCTGCCTGGTCCAGCCTTGGTCCATGGTTAAGAAATCATTTCAGGTTCTCTCTCAGGTATGTGTACATTGTGCAGATGTGCGTGTGTGATTGACATGCCTGTCGTGACAAGGCTTTTGTACCAGCAGGTGCTGTGAAGGTTGTTTGTTGTGACCCTCATGTGATGTTTAACATGCAGCCTAAGGTTATGTGATATTCATGTGGCTTGTATGTGTATGCCTACAGTTGTTGTACTTAAAGGTGTAGTCCACTATTGCATGCTAATTGTAAGAAAAGACACTTTTTGTCAAACTCTCCAAATATCTCCATTCCGCTAGTTTACTGTTTCTCTCTGTGTGTGGAAAAAGTAATCCGGTACTTCTACACAGACCCGGCTCTGTAAATAGGAACATAAACAACGTGGTGAACACCGTTCACACCAACTACACTTTGCCTCACAATGCATTTCAGTGTTTGATTTGAGCTCAAAGTTAGCAAGCGTTCTCCAGAATACTGTAACTGACTGCTGAACCTGCCTATAAAGGTATAGCCATCAAAGCAAGCTAAATGTAAGCTAATGCACTTTTGTCAAATTAAACAAATATCTTCTTGTATTTTGCTACCATACCGGTCTCTGTGCGTGTTGAAAAAATAATCTGATACTCTGATTACTACACAGCCCTGGCTCCGTAGTCCGAGTTGGCAGAGCTCAAAGTTAGCAAGACTAGCATGACTGACCCCGCCTTTAATGGGCACTGATGTTGCTCAATGTCACTGTAAATTAATGTAAATACTGTATATTAATGGTACACAGTGCACTTTGGTTTATTTTATTGGTTTAATTTTAATACTAATACTGTCGTTTTTTTGTAATTTATTTTACAAATGTAATGAATCATCATAACCTGTGTAAATATTGCAATATTACTGAAACAGCATTTAAGGGCAGGATAAAAACAGAGAAAAAATATTTTCTTCTGTCCTTGTAATTCTTTTTGGCAAGCTCACAGACGTAGTGGGATTTGCTGAGGATAAATGTGTTTCTGCCCACACAGGTAACTGACCTCAGGACTATGTGGTTCTGTGACATCTCTATTGATTTAGTCTGACTTGACTTAACCGCTGAACAGATGCTATACGGCTGAAATGGAGAGGACAAGGCGTCAGGTGTGTGTGTGTGTGTGCGTGCGCGTGAGTGTCTACATGTGCATGTGTGTATAGGGAAGATATAAGGCAGAGATAAATACATCTAAAGCTTTCTCATGCACCAAATGGTAAGGGCACATTTTAGAAGTATTATTCACCACAATGGTGAATACAGTTTGTGCTTGATTATGTGATATCTCAGGTGTGGACATCCTGTTACAGGACGTCGTGGAACTCATTCTAATGTTTGTGTATTGTCACAGGTAGGACATGTAAGACAGTCCTGAGAATGTGAGTGTGTGGATGTTGTGATTGGCCCTCAGCTTGTCACCTCAGCCGTCATACTCAGGTTGGCCAGAGGGTTAATTGAACATGATTGGCTCGCTGCACCTGGCAGGGTTTCACAATTGGTGCATCGAGGGCAGTGCACTTTAGATGGTGACTCATAGAGCAGGGGGGATTGGTTTGTCCCCATCTGCTTACTGGTGTGTATGTGTGACTGTGTGTGTGTGTGTGTGTGTGTGCCTGCACACATCTGTCAGTTCGTGTTTGTGTTCTAGAGAGATAAAACATCTGCCCTCCTGTAAACAACACAGTTGAGCCTGGTTATAGAATAGAGAGTCCGTCATTCCTTCCACATGCAGATGCGTTTATCTCCACCCTTCACTGCCTGCATGCTCCTGGTCGCCTATTTTGGTCTCCCATGTCTATCTTTGCCTGTGTACCCCTGTTCCCTTTCTCCTGCTCTCTCACCCACTCAGCACCCTTCCCTCCCCCCCCCCCCCACACACACACACACACCCATCTGTTGTTGCCATGGCAACCTCGCAATGTGCTGGCATGTACTCGGTGGCGTTGGTTACCTTGGCAACGGGATGCTGAAGTGGATCATTAAAAAATCGGGTTGCGGTTTGCAGGTTCTTTCCCTGCATGCGCGCGTGCGTGTGTGTGTGTGTGTAGAATAGTTAACTGGATGGCTCTGCAGTTTGCTTCCACCTTTAAACTACTTTGGGTATTTATTACTAATGGTACCGCACTGTATACTGTAGTTACGGACCTATATGTCGCCTTAATCACTTCTATCGCCAGCTGAGAGGAGCTGGTAGCGATTACGCAACGAAGCACTGCTTCTATCCCGTACAACGTTCCAAAAATAAACAGAATTTTACCCTGCACTCCGCCAGCGATGTTGTAGCTGGTTATAGCCAGGTCGCTGGTGGGCATGTTTGCTCTGTCGCCGGTGGGTGTGTCTGCCCTGTCACTCAAAAGAGGCACGCTAATGTGTCTGCCTTGCTACTGTACATGAGTGAGCTAGACAAACTCTCCTCCATTTTCGATCGCCAAGAAGAGGGAGGGGCGTTGCCAACACACATCTGCTCTCTGATTGTTAATCACTACACCGCTTCACTGAAAATTTGAATAGAGTTAGATGATGGCCACCTTTCCAAGTCGCCAAGTCGCCGGCCGCTTGTAGCGGGCCGCTTTGTCGCTCACTGTCGCCCATAGTCGCCCGGCACTCATTGAAATGAATGAAGGTCTGTCGCTTAGTGGCTGATGTAGCTGGCGGTGTGAGTACAGGGTTAGATGAACAGAATGAAGAGCCTACAGTATTTATACTGTGTGTCCGGCTAGATGTACAGTATGTCTCCCACAGGTAGAGATAGGACAGCACTCAACCAGCTGATGCTAACGAACACAAGACATCAGGTAGGGAAATTATCAGAGTAAAATCAGTATCCGTACATGAGTGTGACGTACTAAGTGAACCTTGTTTAAGCACACGTCACATTACAGTATGTGTGGGGAATCAATGTACAATTAAAGGCAGGGTCAGATTATTCTCGAGAACGCTTACTAACTTTGAGCTAAAATCAAACAATATCCCTGCACACTGAAACGCATTTTGAAACTAAGCGTAGTACTACGGCTTTGTTGGTGTGAGCGGGGTTCACCACTTGTTTATGTTCCTATTTACTGAACCAGGGCTGTCTATAAGTATTGGATTCCCTTCTCATACAGAAGGGTAAGACAGCGAAATGCGAAGACATATTTGGTGAATTTGACAAAAAATGTATTATCTCATTAGCTTACAATTAGCTTACAGTAGCTGGCTATGAGTCATATGACTTATTTCTTATCTCTTCTCTGCCTAGGCCTGTTTGCTGAGCTTCTCCTAAATTAGGGGTGCACAATATATTGACACACTACTGCAATATCTCGTTGCGTTATAATATTTAGAAAACATGTTGCTTGACATGTTATGGATCTATGTTGATGCCTTTTACCCATATCATTTGATTTATGTTTAAATATATTAATATGTATACCTACAGTATATTTCAGTATTCATGATAAATATTGCAATATCACATCTTGTCAACATCGTGCAACCGTTCTCTCCATGTCCCCCTCCCAGCTGAGAATAGGCATCCACACGGGCTCTGTGTTAGCGGGTGTGGTGGGCGTCAAGATGCCACGCTACTGCCTGTTTGGCAACAACGTGACACTGGCCAGCAAGTTTGAATCTGGGAGTCACCCGAGATGCATCAATGTCAGTCCAACCACATACCAGTAAGTAATGCACACGCACAAGTCCAGTCAAATCAAGTCAAATGTATTTATTAAGCACATATAAAAGCAACCAAGGTGCTGAACAGTACAGTACAGTACAGTACGATAAATCGAAATGTGAATCAAATGACACAATACAACACAACACAACACAACACAAAGTGTCCCTAAACTGTCTGGAATGCCAATGAATAAAAATAGGTTTTAAGACGAGACTGGGCGGAGCGTGTGCGACAAGTTCCGGCTCCGACGCGGCCTTCGGAGCTGATCGCGGCCACTCTAGTCAATGCTTCCATTTCCACCACACGCGACGCAGGGCGTGTAGAAGCGGCTCTCCGCTCTGCTTCACTAAAGATAGGCGCCGTGTATATTTTTGACGGAAGGGAAAACAAAGTTTGCAAAACAAAGTGTGCAGACTCTCGATCGTATTTCACATGACTACATTGGTGGCAGGAGGCCAGAAGTGAGAAGGGTTTGGCATCTGGGACGATAGGTTCATTTTATACATTTAAAAACACAGAGTTGCTGTATATGACACCACAAATTATTCTTTTTATGAGGACAATTCCAATAAAGACCGTGGTGTGGAATATAATTGCAGTAGTTTGTGGGAGTGGACGTGAGTGAAGGTAAAGTCAAAGTCGGACAGGCAAAGTAGTTTTGTTGATCTCGCCAGTACAACTGACTCGCAGCGCTACGCTTTTATAATGCTCCCGGTGGAAGTTAACGCTTCGAGAGGACGGAACATACCCGCGCTGGAGCGGGAACGCTGCGCACACGCGCCCGGTGGAATCCCGGCGTTAAATGTGTCATTGGTGGGGGATGATCACGGGATATCAGATCACTTCTCCTGTTTTCCTCGATTCCACTATTCATTATGCTTCTCCTTATTACTCCTCCTCTCTTAATTTCTCCTCTCCTCTCCTCCCCTCTCCTCTCAGGTTGCTGAAAGACGACCGCTCTTTCTCCTTCGTCCCACGTTCTCGCCTGGAGCTCCCGGACAACTTCCCCAAGGAGATCCCCGGAACGTGTTACTTCCTGGAGGCTGGCACATCTCATAGCCACGCCTCCTTGACCAGCTCTCGCTCCGCCCCCCCGGCCTCTATGAGGAAAGTATCCTACAGTATTGGGACCATGTTTCTACGAGAGACCAGTTTATAGGCCCTCTGCATGGATGACCATGGATTATGCATATTGGGACGGGCCAAATACCGTAGAAGGAGGACCTCACAGGGAATGAAAGATAAATATGCACTATGCCATGGCCTGGCCTGGATTCTTCTATACGGGCCGAACTAGACATACTCACAGATGGAAGAAGAAAGTGATATTCCATCCTTGCCAAGGGGATTCCGAGGGAGGAAGTCTGCGCTAGGGACTCTAATATGGAGCTTGTGTGAAAACAATGTCCCCGAGGAAGGATGCTGAAGACTGGGGACGAGACTAGACCCCAGGGGGACGGGACTAGACCCCACCCTGGGTTCTAGTCTCATCCCCCTGGGGTCTAGTCTCGTTTCCCTGGGGTCTAGTCTCGGCCCCAGCCTAAGGCTTGACCTGTAAACCTCAGCCAGCCAACACCCTCTGGCTCTAGTCCGGCAGTTTGTAGGATCTTGTGGGAAGGGGCCGAGGTCTAGCTGTAACCTGTAGGCTAAACAGAAGCACACGACATGGCTCAAGCAGATCTTCTGGTGAAATATGATTGGACGATGACCCGGCAATGTTATTTGTGTCCTCGTTTTTTTTTTTTTGCAGCATCCAAATTGTTGTTTTAACTAACTTAACTCCCAACCTCTGTTGCCCATGGCAACAGTCCTTCTAACTAAAGGGGCGGGAGAACAGGGCTGGGGAGAGACAGAGCAGGGGCTAACAAGTGGAATAAACAAGTTGCTTTGTGCTTTTTAGGACATGAAATGATGTACAATGCCAGAAACACTAATTAACAGCTGAACCTGGAGCCACCCATTCCTGCTTGTAAGCCACAGTGGACTACGAACAATGACACAGCTGTGCACCCTGTTTAGGACTACAAAACTACGCCCAGTTCAGTGCCTTTACACAGCTCACACCGGGACACAACACGAGATGAATCTATTTTGAATATTTGTGGGTAAAATAAGGACCAGGAGCGCTTAATTGATCTTATTTTGTACAAGAAATTCCTTCACTGGTTTTAAGATTAGTTCTATAGTATTTGTGCATCAGTACGCATACAGTATATATTGATAAAGCTGAGAATTATTCGAAATGAAAGACAAAAGGCCAACAGATGTACTGATGCAGTGCGACAACAGAAATGTCAGCAATATCATTTAGTGTCATATGTAGTCATGTAGTGTAATATTTTCTTGAAGGTTTACTCTGAAGTTGAATTAAGATTATTTTAGTGGACCACCAAACAGATCACCACAACTGCACAATATATTATTAGTCTCACGCAGCTATAAACACATACTGTATAAGGTTTTTCCATAAAACATAATTCCTTGAAAAATCAAGACAAGCATATTTATTTATTTTTTGACAAATGTGGGTCGGGTCACCCCGATTGATTCTCATATGCCTGGCATGAAATGATCCCAACAGTTAAAAATAATCTTTCTGGCCTTGTATTAATATAACCATTCGGACACACCAAATGCATCAAAACACAACACCAAATGATGAACATATCCTTGTGTTCTCACTTATGGCCCATTAAGCGTCTGTCACTATGATATCTGGGGTTTGTGGGGGTTTTGACAATGAGTCTAATGCATTCCCATTTTATTCTCAAGCTAAACAATGTGATATAATATCAAAACTGTATTCACAATAGCATGATATGTCAGTAGTGTTACTATCATTATTGTTATGAATATTATTCCTAACGTTGTTGCTTCATCTTGTTGTTGTTGTTGTTGTTGGCCTACCCGATCCGTGCATTATTGTACCCATTAAATAGGTTTGTCTTGATTTGTCCTTAAACATGGTTTTGGAAAAAGGAAAATGCATTTTGTTGACGCAAATGTTCCACAGGCTTGCAATGAAATCTTTGCAGATGCCTGGCAAGATGAATTAAGCGCACCTTTAAAAGTATTTGAAAATGTATTCAAACATGTTTTTGGCCCAATTTGCTAACACCCCATGCTGCATAGTATGCTGTACATCCCCGCTCCCCGCACACACACACACACACACATACTCTTTCTGAAGTATGTACTAGCTGACACATTGCATCCTCTTATCATCAAGTGTGTATAGATGACGTCATAAACCCAAATGCATCTACTGTACTGTATGTAATTGGATTTATTATCCATCTATGCTTCATTGCACTCTAAAGAGATTTAGATACCTGGCAGGACAATGGCTGGTTTAAAGGTGTTGGTTTAACACCTTGTAAGACCTGAGGTGATAAATATACGTCACTTAGCTCTCCAATATACACATTTACAAATGTTAAAAAAATTAAAAAAAGTACTATCAATGCCAAGACAATAGAACCTATGGTGTAAATGTAGTCCTTTTAAAAAAAACATCTATTTGCTAATGTGCTCTTTGGAGTGCTAAGTGATGTTTTCGTTGGACTAAAATAGGTCTTACAGGGGTTTAAAGGTCAAAAGGTCACAACTGGGACGTATGTTTTACGATCACCGGCACCGCTTACAATGTCGAAGCTCATATGGTGTTATGTCTCTCTGAGGTGGAGCGTTTTAAGGGTTGTGTAGATGAACGTAACCTGTTGCCATCTGACAAGTGTATTTTTAATGTGATACTATTGGTTGTGACAGGCTGCTACCAAAGGTAACCAGGTATTAGATCAACCATAAGTAATAATGCACTTCAGAATTACTAATCATTGAAAGTAAAAATCAAGCAGTTACCACATTTTTGTTAATTTTAGTTAATGTAATCAGCATTTGAAGAAATTGTGCTTATATTGTGTGCCAATCTTATAGCAAAAATATGTAATGTCTTTTTAATTTAATTAATTATTGCAATTTTATTTATGCCGTTTTTTTAATTGTTGATTGGTTTGGGTTATTTGGTGATGTTATACGATATGAAGCAGGCTGTTTTTAAGTGCAAAGAATGGACTTTCTATTGCTAAGCATTTGCAATATAAGGCCATGATGAAAATATGGCTGCAGGCAGTGAAGATGATTGGCAGATTCTCAGAATACTGCATCAAGAGAACCTAGTTATCTGGATTATATCCAATATGAAGACCATGTCCGTGGAATCAGTAGAATAGGGTGTCAAATTGAGGAATTTAAAAGCACATAAAGATGTAGAAAACAACTAAATCTGTGTTTTTTACAAATTATAAAACATACTTTAGCTCCTGTAAGTAGATGGACATGTTAGTACGTCTTTGTAAGTCATGATAAGTAATGTTGAATATTACTGTCACGTTATTCACTACAATAGTCTTGTAAGTCCAGTGGGTTCACAACAAATACTTATAAATGTAATACTCCCAACCCTATGAAAACTTTATAACACCATGTGTAATATGAGGTAGCGCAGTTATCTGACAGCTAAAAGAAGACTCATTGCACCCATTTCTACTGCAACCTTGCCAATTAATCTCATTTCTCCAGTAATAATGCTTATTTTGCACTTTTATTTTCCAGACACATACCAAATTGTCATCACAGCACACACACACATTTCTATAAATATTGAGCCATATTTTGTTTACTTCACGGGACATAGCATAGCAATGTTCTCTCTAACCAATAGGCCTACAATACAATTTAGAGTTCACTATACCATATTCATTATTAGCGGAATAACTTTATAACATGGTATGAGGCCTTTAAGTTGATCATTGACAAGTGTCTCCATATTGTCTCTTTGCATGCTGTAGCCTATGAAGTCAGGTGCCATACTGAAAGAGTGGTAGAGAACAGTTAGCTTATAAAGATTTCATGCGGTGTATTAGATCTGGCTTTCATTTTTCTTTTATTCTTTTTCATTTTTTGCGAAAAAATACACTTTTAAATTCTATGTTTTAAAAAAGTAGATCACATGACATGTCATGGATATTGCCAGGACGAAGCCTGCTAACCCTAAGTGTAACCCTGCGATGGGAACCAGCTGTTTATCTGGGAAAGGCTTGAAGACAACAGTTGCTTTCTGACAGATGTTAAGGGCACATCCTATGTTTTATATGATGTAAATAGAAAACACCAAGTATGTTTAATAAAGTCAAACGTCTGCTCTGGTTAATATTATGGTTGTGTGGGCATGTTCATATACGGAATATGTGTTTGTTTTTTTTATTAGCCCTGAGTAACTTCACTTTTGCACGACTCTACAGAATTATTTGTCATAGAAACTGCTGTCATTCAGATAATTCAACCATTGGCACTCTAGGCACCAACTGGACTACCCACATCAGCTGTGATTGGCCGGTTTGATGTCAGTGATGTGTAATTCCAATCTTGACATGCACAACACATTAAAAGTTATACTGTAGAGCACGAGTTTACAAAATCTGTGGTTTTAACATTCTACTGTAGCTTTGTTACAGAACCAAAATATGTATTTATTTAACACATTTAATTTCAAGGTTTCTAATGAAGGACTGAACATTTTTCTAAATAACGTACTGTAGCCATTCTTGCACATGCATTATTCCACCTTTTCTTCTCCACCTACCCACCACCAAACTTTGCTTAAAGTCCATCCATATGGCTTCTGCATATGCAAATAGGTCTCCCATTACACTAATTGCCTGTGTGAGTTTTGCATATTTAAAACACGCCTTCACTGTACATACCAACAAACACAGACAGACGGTGTTTGAACGAAAGCACAGAGGTCATGTAATTTACATGCTGAGCTTGTCATATTAGCCAAATGAAGCACTGCTGAGATACAAGGTCATGGCAGTATTAACGGTTTTGCAGTGAGTTATGAGGGTGTGTGCGTTTGTGTGTGTGAGTGCACGCACGCTGACATATTTACTTCTGATCAGTGTGAATTATGATTCTTACTCATGGAAGGACCTGGAGAAGACGCTCTCTGTGGTGTGTGTCTACAGCACCTACAACCTTTTCCCCATTCTTTATAAAGTATTCTTATTATTAATAATATACTAAATAATCCTTTAACTAAGACTGTAATACATTTTATTCAGCTTGATCTAAAATCTAAAATGCAATGTGTGGCCCTATAATGTCATAATGACATTGTGTGGCCCTATAATGTCATAATGACTGTGTGGCCCTATGATGTATCTATCATAGATGTATCATAGACTGGACCACTGTTGACTATCTCTGTGTGATACCGGTTCTGAATTGTAAATCACTTATTTACAGCTGCATGCAACATATTCATGTGATTTGACGAGCAACGAATGATGAACTGTAATTTTGAGGGTGACAAGCCCATGGAGAAATGGAGTGAACTCAGTGGACACTGTACAACCACCTGCCATCAATCACTCTCTGGACCTGTCTGGACAGATCTGCACCACAATTCTACCGAAAGAAATATCAGCCTCACGCCGGTGAACGTAGCTCCACGAACCTTGCCAGAACTGGGTCCAAACAACCAGGCGACCCGTGATGCCTCTGAGGCAGAAAGGAGCAGTTTCATCCAGGCCTGCAATGACTTCGAAGGGGAACCTCAAGAGGAGCAAAATCAGGCTGAAGACGTTTGTGGCGACAGAGACGGTCTCCAACATGTGGTCCACGTCCTAACGTGTGCTCTCAGTGGCAGCCAGGAGAGAGGCAGCCCGTTGGCCCACAAGTAGACCCAACAGAAGACTGATGTTCAGCACCAGTTCTCTGAATCACATGATGCTTGGAGAGCGGAGAGCCATGAGTTACCCCAGGCCAACAAAGACCTGTGCACAGAGCTTCTGGAAAAGGAACAGCAGTGGGCCCAGAGAGATCGCGAGTTGAGCTCCACCATCTCTCAGCTGGAGAAGAGGCTCGGGGAGATCCCAGCGGCGCTTCAACAGAAGATGCCTTCAACCGAGAGCTCTCTCAGTCTTCAGCATGAACTACCGCAGGAGTTTGACCCGCCTACCTGTCCTCACCACACCCAGGAGAAGCAGGAGCAGATATGGACAATGCAGGAGATGAAGGTGAACTTCCTGGAGGAGGTGAAAGCCATCCAAAAGCTCTACCAAGACAAACAGCAGCAGGAGGCAGTCTTCCATGGAAGAAGGGGAAGGCTCGGTGGAAGACGTCATCAGGGAGCACCAGAAGTTGCTGCGGCATCTGGAGCAGATGCTCTACGGTGCCTTTGTGAACCTGGCTGAATTGAAGACCTTCCTCAGGTGCATCCCAGGGAGAGAGCGGAATGTGGCTGGCATCAAGCTGTGGACAGAGTTGATGAAGCAGACCAAGGCTGTCATCAATGCCGTCATCCTCAAGAAGACAAAGGTCCACGGGAAGTTCATCTCCAGAATCCTCCGCCTCTTCAATAGAAACCCCTTCTAACCTGACCTGGAGCATTTGTTTTAGTGATCCTTGGCAAATTAAACATTACAGCATTCAAATATTATCTCTGGGATATTGTCTGACACTGGTTCTTGAATATTAAATACATAGTATTATAGTATTATATATATAGTCTTCCTGACTAAGATCTTGATCAGAGGTGGGGAGCGTGTGTGGGAGAAGCCCTTCCTGGTATTATGCAGTATTTATTATCATAGCATAATTTGGCTAATAATGTTGTATTTTCACAGTGTGTGTGTGTGTGTTCATGCGTACGTGCGTGCATGTACACTGCATGTGTGTTTAGTGCTTGGAAGTCAGTTCATACTGTAGCTGTAGAAAGCAACTAGCAGGTGTACAACTGAGGCAGCATATTAGAGATATGGCATTTTAAGATGTCTGTGCATGTCTGTGTGTGTGCACGTGCGTGTGTGTGTGTGCACGTGCGTGTGTGTGAGTGGGAGAGTGGCCTTTCTGCACGCCTACTTCCTGGAACACACAGTAACCTCATTACATCTGCTCATTAATCACTCATTTAGACCAATCAGGCTGGGCTGTAATCCAATCATCCTGCATATATTATGAGCGCGGCCCATTACTATATCCTCCTCCTACATTTTATGACTCTCTCCATAAGAACCTAAACGTGTGTATGAGATCACGTAGTGTTAGCATTACATGTGCTTGTTTGCCCAGCACACAAGTGCTTTACAGTAATGACACACATAATGACACACAGATACAATAAACCACATTGACCAGAGCAGCAGGAGAGAATGTTTGGCATCCTTCATTAAGAAAACACACAACGCAGGTAAGTCACTGTTAACACCTCAACATTCATGCCAAGCAAGAAGAGAACAAACAGTGACTATAAAATACAAATGCACATGAAGACAAAGAACATGACAAGACTGGGACAGATACATCAATTTAATGGCTTTGTTAATCAAAAAGAACACTATCCGTTTCATTTCATATACGATGATCACCCAAATCAAATGTCTAAATTTGATTTATGAGATCTCGTTTCTCACTGACCTCAGTCAGGATAGACAACAGGGTGTTTTAATCATTCTTTTTTTTCTCTTAAGTGTGTGCTTGATAATGGGGACTCCATCAATCAACATGCACGGCAAACTTTAACACAGGAATTCATCAGCAGAGCGGTGTGAAGACGATACCTGCTAACATGCATGACTAGCATGGGGTGCGTGCGTGCGTGACGTGACGTGTGTGTGTGTGTGCTAAGCTTGTTTTCACCAACCGATTTCAAGATCGGTTGAAACATTTTGTTTGGAAATCCTTAAAGAAATCCTTTTATTTAATTTTTAACCACATTTTGTACATGCAAAACACAAGTCTTTAACTAAAGTATGATCTCTGTGTCAAAATAACCAGGTTTGAAAATATTTACGCAATGACTTCATGCTTCTCTTATAAGAAGAATCCAACTAACACAGCCTAATAGCTCAAGATACTATTTTCATTGTGCATATTTGGTGCATTCATTTCACCAGCTGATAAAACGAGTTCATGAATGAGTTAATTTAGACCAAGATAAAAAACAAAACAAAAATGGAGGTAAACATCATTCTATCTAATCTCAAGGCACGTCTTTATATGAATATACACACACATACATGAACATTAACCAGATTTAAACTGCCA
>JAODOY010024123.1:0-23929 GCA_025399855.1 Forbesichthys papilliferus
CCCCAGACCCGCTCCCCAGCCACCTCAGTCAGTCAGAGAATGGAACCCCGAAGACATTGACAGAACGAGCCTACACAACAACATACCCCAGACCCCCAGGGATGTGGCACCAGGAGCGCATCACCGAACACAGACACTGTGCATGTGACTAAATGTGACTAAATGAACCACTTCACACTGTTCTTCATGCAAAGGCATGAGCTACAACTTGTGTGTGTGTGTGTGTGTGTGTGTGTGCGTGAACAAGTGAACTGGGCCTTCGGTACGCTTCAATTATTTAGGTTGGTTCTTAAAATAAAGAATGACTCAGAAGTGGCAGCCCATCTTATATAAAAATGCATGTTTATAAGACATAACATGTTTCTCTGTTTAAAAATGTAAAAATGATTGAATTTATAAAATAACCTGTCTATATTGAATTAAAAATTTGTTTGTGTAAAATCGTGCCCTGGTAATAGTTGGACCTAAAGCATTGCTTTTTTTTTACATTGAATAATGAGACTTTATTATGTCTATTATATTACATCATAAAGGAAACATATTTTGTATTATGATGAACAATATGCTAAAGAATGAATAAATATATATAATACATCATTGAGATCATATGTTTCCTCATAATATAATATACACATAATATAACACAACCATCTGTTTGGCCCATGATGTCAGCAATATGATGCCATGTGTTTCCAGAATGTGCCTCATCTCTAACGTTCTGTGTTGTTTTGGGGCCTCTGTAATGTTATCAACCTCAAATATTAGCACAGTTGGCTGATTTCCTTCGGATATAATGTCTTGTGTATCCCAATTAATAGGTCTCTAATTTCTCTAGATGCTCTCTTTCATCCTCTTATGTAATGCTAACCATATTCACTTTTTCTTTCTTTCACCCTGTCATGTATATATTTGGAAAATAAAATAAACCCATATGACAGTTAGGACTTCTTCTCTGCACATGCCTAGTGAAATGTACAGATCTTTCTCTTTGAATTTGACCACTGGAATCTTAAGGAGTGCGGCTAACTCTTTCAATGTATCATACTCTGTTCATGTTAACAGTCAGAACATGGTTTAATAGTTCTGTACTTCAACAAAGTCTGTTTCTACGCGTGATCATTCAACAGCTCAGTTTAATTTTCTCTAATTGTACAGTATGGCAAGAAGACGTGTGTGCATTTATCTATTATGTCTACCAATTGAATATTCTGACACTCTCTGTTTGCATTGTCACCATCGGTTCTGTGGCTTTGTGATTTGTCCGTTTATCTTACAGTTCAAAAAAACACCTAATTTCCCTACATTAATTTGTAGAACTACAAAACAATGAATACATGTTCTTCCTTAATGTTTCCTTTCCACAGAAATAAAACAAACTATGCCTTCTTAAAAAATCCTCCTATAGGCCTATCCTTGCATCAAGGAATCTAACCATTAATTGTCTTTGTCTCCTTGTTTCCAAAATATCTTCTCCTGCATCTACCATATCCTCTCTCTTAAAGCTTGTTGTATATTGTGGGACATTAACCTGAAGGGTGTCTAATTAACAAGACTCCCAACTGGTGTATATATTTGGAAAATAAAATAAACCCATTTTGCTCTGAGTGGACTACACACAGTATCGACCACCTTACTGTTATACGGCAAAACCAAACATCTGCCGGATGCCTTCCTACACAGTTTGAGATTGGTTTACAGTCCCCCCATCCCCCACCTTCTCCAAAGACCAGAGGAGTCAAAGGGAGCTAACCCTAATTCATCCAGGCTTCCATTCGTCCAGTGGTAGTATCCTGACCTGCCCACTTAGCTTGTTTTTGGATGAGACAATGAAAGTTGGTGGTTTATTGATCGTATGTGGATAACTGCAGTGATGCAGAGATTAGGAGCGTTTGTACAAAACGGCTTAAATGTATTGATTCCCTAAACCTCAAGTGCAAGCACGAGATTAAATGAGATAAATAATACACTCTTGTTCATAAAGCTTTATAGAGTCACAGACAATCATCCATGATATTGATACAATTAAACACTATTCCCACATGTTTTAGCCCCCTGATGTTAAAATGTTTTGTCTAATGTAAAAATACTTTCTTCCAGCATACACTCATATTGTTATGGAAGCCCCAATGTCTCCCTGAAGAGTATCTGAATTCAGAATGAATCTCACATTGTCTCTCAATCGACTGCCTTGTCAAGATCTCACCACTCTCGCTTTCACTTTTCCCCGCAGCGGGCTCTGCCTTTCCAGTTCACCGCCTCGGGTTGTTGGCGGACTAAATGTCTCCTGTGGTAAAGTTTTGAACGGCCAGTATTCCCTTGCCATTCTGATGCAAAGGTTTTTCTGCCTGGTGCATTTATTCCTGTCATAGACAGAAATACCCAGAAATACCCTCTGTTAGCTTTGTCTCGCTCCTGTCGTTCATCACCCTCTGCTTTATCATCAAGTCAGCTTAGATGGAATAATTGATAAGTGTTTATGATTGTGGAAAAACGCTTGTGTGGAACGGAAGGAATGCAATATTCATGAACTGTACTGTGGGTGCCACGTGATGTTACACACTGTTCTGTGCATGTCAACTCCCTGGCTCCAAACCTCTGATTGGTATAACTATATTTAGACTATATATGTATATGTTTTTAACAGAATTGTCATCACTTTTTGCTTTGATTAGTGCAATGTCCCCCAATGTTCTGCTTGTAGGTGATTTCTATATCATGTTGACAGATTTGCTAGCTGTTCATTTGCTGCTGATTTCATGTTGTTACTTGAGGATCACGATATCATCCAAAATGTCACTTTCCCCTCTCACAACAAAGGTCAAATCATTGATAAGTCTGCTCAACTGGTGTTTCTCCTGTCAATGTCACTGAGGGACACCTCCCCATACTGTATCTGACCACAAACCCATTTTATTTTAAATATCTTCCCCCCTACCAAAGCAACGGCCCAAACGCACCAATCACATTCAGAAACATAAAAAACATGAATCTTTCTGATCTCGTGAACCTGATGGACATGTTCCTTAGTTCCACCTCTCTGCTGACAATTCCATTACTGAAATCATCCTGAACTCCAAATCTTCAACCTGTCAACTCAATCCCATGCCCACTAGCCTCATCAAAACATGCCTTCCCTCTATCTCTCGCCTGCTCACTGACACAATTAACTCCTCTCTCGCCATCGGCTTTGTGCCCCCACCTTGAAAATTGCAGCCGTGACACCCACACACATGCTGACCCCAAGGACCTTGAACATCTTCCGCCCCATCTCCAATTTTCGCACTTGAGAGGGTGGTGGCTAAACTTCTCAATCATCTAAGTTCCAATAACCTATAAGAACAATTTCATTTCCATTCCAAACATGGTACCGAAACCGTGCAGCTGACTCTGGCCTTCTAAGGGCATGTTCCTTAAACATTGCGTATCACATTGCTTTACGTTTGACGCTCTGCAGCAATCCTGCCGAAATGATATACAATCACTGTCCAGGCTTCCTCCACGGCACCTGAGATAAAGGACTGCTAGAGTAAGGGGCAGAATACAGAGCCTTGATCTGATGAGGATCTGGAAGCATTTAGCAGGCTACTATGAATAATATCCGTGATAAGACCCCAACTTAACTCTCAGAGAAGATAGAGTAAGTTCTTCTTCATGTAGAACACAGAGGGTTGACTTGAATTCAGTTTTTGCACGATATACCGCTTTATATTAAGGCACATTGTCCGCATATCCTAGACTCCCATGTTAAAATGGACTTGACAGCAAAAATAAACATGTTTACAGCCTGGTTTAAAAAAACTGTCTTTATAGCTAGTCTCTTCTAACTAATAAGTTAGAAATATAAGCCATACATGTATCCCATTATAATGGATAGGAGGGAGTTTCATGCGGAGTCGGTAAGATGGCAACGGTCAGAGCCAGAACAGCGTGGTGTTCAAGCCCATTCTTGAGAAAAGCTATGGGTGACACCCCGGAGGGTTTGTCCATTTATACAGTATACAGTGGTTTTACACAGGTGTGATTGATAAAGGCATTGATCCTCCATTTATAGTGGCAAGGATGGCAAAACACTGTGGTAAATGAACAGTGTTTTAGAGGTGAACCCTGAGTGACAGTTGATGATGTACACAAACCATTTCCTTGGCACACAAAGGCCAGCAGAGCATTTTCATTTGATTGAAGACCTAATGAAGACCATTACAAATGGGCCTGTGAGGTGTTCTTCTCAGAGCAGAGTGTGCACCGCTGTTGTTGCTCATTTATCTACTTTTTTCCTCCCGACTATAGTGCGGCGGTGGGTGTGGGTTTCTATGGAAACAGTGAGACCAACGACGGGGTTTACCAGCTGACCTACTCCCTCTACAACGCTAATCACACCCTGGGAGGCGTGGATAGTCTGGTGAGTAACTCACACACACACATTTGACAGTCACACAAATGTCTTGTTTGTAGCTAGCTTTGAATGCTGGCTAAACTACCAAAGGAAATTCATTATGTAGCTAACAGCAATTCTGAGAAGAGTGCTACTGTATTATTAGAGGACAAAACTCACATTCCATACTGTATTGAATCTGAGGATTACGTTTTCCATGCCTCTAAATGTTTTTGTTGTGCTTTTATGATTTTTCGCTCCTCCAAATTGACCGCGACGTTCCACAAACTCGTAAGTTCTCACCAGGGCATCTCCTGGCTCTCCAAACCGTGAAGGCATCACCTGAAACAAAGATTCGTTAACTGTTTCTTTGCCCACTTGGACTTATGCGTGAATAATATGTGCATGTGTGTCTGTGTGAGAGACCTATTTATATCTGTCTCATTCGCCACTTTTGAGACACGGATGACCGACAGAGGAGCCCAAATACAGCTCGTTATGCATCTTTATATAGAGGGCCTTGATTTAAACACTCCCAGAGAGATTAGATGTGAAATGACATATGCTGCTTTACCACAGCAGGTCAGAGCTCCATTTAAATGCTACAGATGTGGACATTTCAGCAGACCGTGGTCTAATAGCTCAATACGCTTGTATTGTTTGAAACCAGCAGATAGATGGTGGCCGTTTTGTTCGGCAATATGAAGTACACAGTCAACCATCTCCATCTGGAGCTGGTTTTCCTTTCTTGGCAGTGCAGCGGTAACTTTACTTTTACATTGCAGTGGCGCATGCACTGGGGATTAGCTCTCTTGAGTTCATGTTGATTTACGTCTTGGTATACTGTATCTTCCACTCAACGCTGCCTCTCACACATTCACTGAAAGTTAACTTTTTTCTTCTTCTTCATGTTAGAACTATGATCAGGAAAAATGATCAACTGATCAAGATTTTATTGAGATTTTTACCTTTTTATTAGTTAAATTATTTAACACAAAGTACGTCGGAAGTCTGTGACCACTGGGCAGATAAGTCAGAAATGCTTGCATGGGTATTCAAATGTAACCATCATCCATTTACTCCACATGGCTTCATGTTAAGCACTGCAGGTGTACAGACCATGTGATCGGCTACAGCTGCGCTGGATAGGAGCTTATGTACACTAGTTCCATCCCAACTTAAATGTTGCATAGAACTTGTCTGTACAGCAGCGTTATCAATGCTCAAGATACAACGCTTGCTTTTATGGTTCTCTCTAATATCAAATGTGTCCAAATGTGTGGGAGTGTGCGCGTGGACGCATGCACGCGTTCAAGTTCATTACTTGCTGTTGTAGACTGTTAAAGAGCCTATGGTGATCAGTACAAAGAGCCCAGTGTGTCACACACAGTTCCCAGACTCCCCCCACATAATCAGCCATGAGCCCAGGAGACAAAGCCCTGGGCCCCAAAGAACAAAAGCCAGCGCTAGCTCGCCTGATTGGCAGCTCCACTAGTGAAAATCGGCATTGAGCAGCTTCTCCCTCACGACAAGGACCGCGTTGGCCTTCGCAAAGTGCCTTTTAGCCCTATGCAAAGTCCTCACGAGTGAGTCTCCATCTAAAGACTTGAGAGTTTATAAAAGAGAAAAGTGAAAGGAAAGGGGAACTCTCGTTGTCAATAGAGGCTGTTCTTCCGTTGGAGACAGATTAGTTCTTGTCTGGGCCATATGCATATGATGTGTTCACGTAATACACACACGCGCACACACATACACACTCTGAGGATGTAACACACTCCAGAGTTTTGTCTTCTTGTTTGAGATGCCTTCAGTCACCGTCACTATGTACCTAGGAGGAGAACTATCGGATGCTCCAATTCCTTCATTCCTTCTGCTATCAGGTTACTAATCTCAGACAGTAATAGTTTTAAATGACTTTTTATTACTATCCTGGTGCTTTACACTTTCTATTAATGAATAGATGTATGTGTGTGTTTGGATGGGGTAAGCGGCAAATAAATTGCCCTCCTTGGGATTAATACAGTTTTCTGAATCTGAAACATTAGCTGCGTATTGATATGGGTCAGCTCTTGGAGAATAATGTGACACAGACATACAGGGAACCCTTTACAATGGTTTTAAACTGTCTCACTGGAATGTTTCCACCATAGTGTAATGCTATTGATATCCCGTTCAGATGTGCTAATTATAACTCTATTGTTTGGCGATGGGAGTAGTGAGATTGTTGCCAGTTGTGCTGCTTGGCTCAGTTACACTACTGTGTATTCGCACCCGACCAAGACTAACACAGGCTGTATATAGTAGACCGAATAAATAAACAGACAAGCCCTCTGTGGTATCACCTTTAGGTTTTCTGAAGATTAGGTTCAAAGCTTAGATGTGCTAACGTGGGCGTCTACAGGGATTGATTGCCTTTGGAGTGGCTATTCGAGAATCTGCAGATTTTGGCACTTTAACATTGGATGCATTTTTCAGCACTGTACCACTTGGTACTGACCAAAAGCATGTATCTACTCTACATATGTACTGTCTATTTATGTGGATATCTGTGTGGTCCTGGCAGTTGTCCAGAAACAGAGATTACAGAGGAATCAGAGGTTCAGTCCCCCTGGTAATATCTGTTTAATCTGCATGTCTTAATTAAACAGAAGCAATTCCCTGACATAAACCCAGATTGCAGTTTTTTGCTACAAATAAAATAGGCATGTTTAGTTTAAAGTGCTCTGCCGTCTAATAGGGTTAGATGCAAATGATGATGCTAGGACAGCAGTTGATAAATATATGTGCTGATGATGATGGCATCGGTCTTGTGGTACAGTGTTATTTCTGTTGTATAAAAAGACTGAATAATATTCAAAATGTCTTTAATTTAATTTTATATTATGCTCTCTTGGTGTCAATGTTTGTTTTTCAGACTGATGTCCTAATTAATTCACCCCGCTCTTCATTCGGTGTTCCTGAGCATTATCCATCAGTCAGAGTGGGAGAGTGAATGTGTACTTTTGTATACGGTTAATTTTTAACCCAACAGCAACAACACCCACCTACTCCCATACACACATTGGTTCTAAGCCAGCACGGGATCATTTCAAATGGAAAGAGTAGAACATCTGTTTTCATCTCTGATCTATTCCTGAGCACCGATATCAGGTCTGATTGTCCCACATTTTGGATGTCCTCTTTGTCAATTGTCACAGTCATACATGTTTGTAACTTTTCATAGTTTTGCCAAGGTTTAAGTTAGTTTTTTTTCTATCACCAGCAAGTTCAGATAAATATCCCAGAGCGAGTTTGCGCTACTCTGACCATGCCCTGCTTTAAATTGCTTGCATGTTTGATGCTGAGACTGAGAGAAGGGGGAGCTGGAGGGATTGCATCTCCCTCATCAGAAACCGTCCAAAACCATTCCACTGTGCGAGGATCACACCGAGACGCTTGTGAGATTAGCAGAATGGGCTGTCTCCCCCTGGTTCTCTGTGATAACGATACAGACCCTCCATTTCTCATCTTGGCTTTCATCTCTCCAATCTGGGTACTGGCGATGAGGCTGTATTTTTGGTGTGATAAAACAATGTACACACACAACACCAAATAGCAAGCTTGCGGCCCACCATTTGCTGTGCTTTTCCAAACACTGCAGAAACCCTACCGAGTCACAGTGAGTGTCACATACGCCTCAGGATAAGAAAATGACAACTAATTGAAGGGAATCATTTGCATTGGAAATTCAATTTCCTGTTCCTGTTTCCTCTACAAATATTAACGTTTACTACTAGATCAAAAGTAGATAGCTGTTGGCACTGTAAGGCAGTTTTGCTGTCTCTGATCTTTAGTCCTTCTGGATCTGTTTTAAAAATGGCCGTTTTCAGAACAAGTCCTTAAGACACTGCAGCATTAATGTTAACTCTGCTATTATCCCCTTCCTGACCCCATACCCTTCCTTGAGCAGTCCCCTGTCACTCTTTTGTTACTGTCCTGTCTCTTGTCTGCCCATCATTCAGTCTAACCAGGCCACTGCCCCATGGTCCTCTTCCAATACTCCTCTGCTGTGGCCTTAGGCAGCCTAACATGGAGAAGGCAAAACCAGCACACTACTCCCACTCAACCTCTCATCCACTGCTCAGCTACGACCAATGCCCTCTCCATGACAAACATGGTTCCTACATGGGCCACTTCTCTTGTGAATGCCAAGTACATGGGGCTGAATGCAGGCATTTAAAAACCCCGTTTAACATGATTAAACAGCAGGATGTGTCTGAGAGACCCACTTCCTTAAAAACGGATTCTCCTTGGAAGCGAGTTTGCTGTAGTTAAGCCTGGAGAAAAGGAAGTGCACATTCAGTTAATGTCTGTTCTGCGTGTCTTTGATTTGGTGTGTTGAGGCGGGTGAGCGAAAATACAAAAATGACACGACTGTAACAGACATTGTTTAGGGAAATATTGTGTAATGAATAATGCTGGTCTTTCCAGAATGTTCAGCATTGTGCCTTTCGCACCCTTAAAAGACAACGGCAGTCCTGATAGGACGTTTAGTTGCAGATGTGACCACTTGTACGGGCTAGTGAACATCTGCATGGGTACTGTCTAAATACCATGATAACACCAGGGCAGAGTTGTCAGAGATATTTTGAAATGAACACTGTGAGTCTGCAGTGGTATGTACACGTTCCGCCCTCGACTCCAGATACTGGTGGTCCAGATTTGAAATGTGTAGTGACCCACTTTTGACTGTCAAGCCTTTCATGCACGCTGCTACACTCCCACGCGGTCGCTCGTCACGCAGCTCCACTGAAAAGGTAAGCGTCTCCTCAGATGTTGGGGTCAAAGGTGGACATATTGCGGTTTCCTTTTTAAATGGCCCGGCTCTCCTTGCCGAGACCACGACCTCTGTTTTGTTTGGCTTGCTCTTTTGACCCCATGTTGAGCTGGCGTCTCCCTTACAGACGCTCGCTGTTGTTCATTGCAGGTGGCAGGCACTATGGGCAGCATGCAGAGGGGCCTGCAGCAGCACCTGGCCAGGCTAGACGAAATCTTTGCCACGCGGAGCGACTACGTGCAGACCCTGCATTTCATGCAGCAGATGGTGGACAGCGTCATCAAGCAACTGTTGGGCCTGCCCGACTGGGAGGAGGCTCACGTTGACCTGGCCGCTGCCGCCGACCAGGCTGCTTATGTGGAGTACTACAGGTAAGGTCTCTGGTCTCACATCTTACTGTAAGGTCTCTGGTCTCACTTTTTACTGTAAGGTCTCTGGTCTCACATCTTACTGTAAGGTCTCTGGTCTCATTTTTTACTGTAAGGTCTCTGGTCTCGCCTCTTACTGTAAGGTCTCTGGTCTCACATCTTACTGTAAGGTCTCTGGTCTCACTTTTTACTGTAAGGTCTCTGGTCTCGCCTCTTACTGTAAGGTCTCTGGTCTTACCTCTTACTGAACGTTTATACCTGGGTGGTGCACACATGCATACGCTGGTGGTCGGAGTTGATATCAATAGTTTTAAAATCTAAAATAAAATGTATTTAAAAGACCTCATGGATTTATGTCATCTGCTCTGATTGTCACTGTCAAATGATAATAAATGTGCCCATGTCCTCATCCGTTATCCAATATGCAATGGTTTATCCAGCTGCAAAACGGGTAAAAAAAATAATAATAATAATTAATCACTGACTGAGACTGAAGTTTTGATCACAGAGGTGGAGGCAAGGATTTTTATATTTGGAAGTTTGTCCTTGATATCAGCAATAAAAGAAAGTCAACGGAGTGGCAAATGACTACATCAGTCAATGCATCGGGTTCCGAGAACTGTACCACGTCAGAAACTATAAAGAAATAGTCGGATATCAAATTCGATAGAGAAGAGTTGAAAGTGTGGCAGCTAAGCTCACAGGAAGAAAGGACGGCTGTCATCATAGAAAGACATCGTCAATACTATGAAAGAGATAGAAAGAATATAGCTGACTGATATTGGATAACTAACATAAGTGATGAATTAGAACTGGTTGAAAAGTAAATGCCGGTGCATGGATCCGTGCGTAATTGCCTTAAACATTAAACCGCATTATGCTATGATTGTGGTCATCAGATATAGTTTTTTCATTGATGCCATGTTGCCTCATAGTAACTGTAAGGGACACACATTTAGTGTGGTTTGGTACTTTTCAGTTTGAAATCGGCACGTTAAAGAGCCAGAATTGATTTTGCGGTGCGCTCTGCACATTCTCATCTCACGTCACGTTAATTGTGATACATCACACTTTGTGCGTGAATACCAGCGTGCGTGAATACCAGCGTACGCAACCTTTTCATGCATACACAATGTTGATACATGAGGCCCCAGGTCACTATTGTAAAAATACATAGTACATGCTACATTAATACATCCATGTGATGACCTGAATATTGCAGTGTGGCTATAAGTACATGGTAAATAGACTGCATTCATATAGCGCTTTGAGTGGCTGGAATGTCGGAAAAGTGCTATATAATGTACATTATTGCCTCAAATTCACTCATTCACACACACATTCATACATCAATGCTAATAGCGGCCGTGTAAGGCACTACCTGACCACCGGGAGCAGGTGTCTTGCTCAGGGACACCTCAACACTTGGTGAGGAGTTAGCAGGGTTTGCCTTATAACCCGTTTATCTCCAACACAAACAGTACATTTAATTCTAACTCATTAAAACAAATGTTTAAGCCTATACTGCTATTTGTTTTGTGGCTCTATTGGTATTTTGGGATACACAGATGCCTGTTTGTTCTGTAGCTACGGTGGAGTGTATTTGGTAAAGGCCAACAGCAACACACTGGCAGGAGCACGTGTATTGATCTGTAACACAACTCCCTTGCTCCACCCATAATTCAATATCCCACATCACTTCAAACTAACAGAGTACACAGTCTGTGAGTGTGAGTCTGACTGGACGGCCACTCAGAGACTACTGTTAGTGAATTCAGTATGCCAACCTCTCTCTGACACTGGCAGAAATAGCTGCATTGGCCATGTGACCTGCATGTTCCCCCGTCTCATTACTACTGACTGCTTTCCAGCCAATCTTTGTCTTTGTTCCAAACTGTCAAACGTTTGCTGTTGTCTTGTTAGTGTCGGCTGTTTACCACCTGTGAAAATACTTTAAAACATGCAGTCATGGTTGGGTAGGTTACTTTTTAAATGTAATCCGTTAGTTACTAGTTACCTAGTCTCAGCCATCTGATGCATATATC
Source organism: Forbesichthys papilliferus (assembly GCA_025399855.1). Classification (NCBI taxonomy): domain Eukaryota; kingdom Metazoa; phylum Chordata; class Actinopteri; order Percopsiformes; family Amblyopsidae; genus Forbesichthys; species Forbesichthys papilliferus. The sequence goes on from JAODOY010024123.1 coordinate 11,602, forward strand.
GTCCTAAGATCGACATGTGACGTTCGGATTTTCGGGAAGTAATACTTTCGATAACCATTGGCTTTCACATCGTCACGCACAAGTATGTCTCCGAAATTTTATTTACAAATTTTAATTTAAACATTTATTTTAATCTGTAACCGTAGCCTACAAGTTGTACAGCTTTACAAGATCTGTAAACAGTTTAACGTCCGACGTGGTCATTGAGTTACGTAGTTGGTCCTCCTGCATGTCAATCAAAACACCTCGCTTGTCAAGTAGGCGGGTACTGACGCAGTTAGCCAGGGCTGTGTCCTGCGAGAGCCAGTTTTTTGGATTACCTAAATTTAATAACAGAATTTGATTCATTTCCATTACTTTTAGATTACTTCATGCCTAAACATTGTTCTTTGAAATGCAATCCAATGCCATGTACAGCATTGGCAGGGCCAAATCTTTCTATTTCTGTGACTATTTGTTGCTCATGGGATTAGATTAAAATAGGACTTTCTTTCAATTATTTATTGATGTTAATGAAAGTTTAGTAAAAGAACCGATTATTGTTTTATGCATTTTTCATTTGAAATTTTATTTTTGAAATTTGAAAGTAGTTCTAGAAGTAATCATTGAATTTTTTTTAAATACCTGTAATCTGATTCCAGTTTAAAATGGTAACCGTAATGGATTTTATTTACTGTTTACTCTTTAACATTTTTACATGTAATCAGTTCCTTTCCCAATCCTGCACACAATACAGTATGAGCGAGTCTTCTCGCCGACCGCGTTTGAGCTGACACTATAGCTTTATTTGGACATAAAGCTGGTGGGGAACAGTCAGCATTTTATTGCACCTTGGTGTCCAGCTCCTCTGTGCTCTGCTGTTTGACTCTGATTAGATCAGTGTTGCCAAATACACGCCCCGCTTCTGACAGACACGCAATGAGAGGGAGATGGGGAGGAAATGGATGTGTCGGGGATAAGGGGGGAGATGGAGGAAATGAGACCAATACTGCAGGACGGCAAAAACAAACGATGGGTAAAGAGTGAACGGTGACAATGGGGGTGTGACTGACATAAAGTTTGAGGCAGAGAGATAAAGAATGACTAAAGCGGTGGCAGGCAGCGGAGAGGGATAGAGGAAGGTGATTGGGTAATGTAAAACACACACACACTTTTACATCATGAAATATTCATCTGCATGGATTTAAGGCCATTTGTTACTAGCCATGTGGAAGGGTTGCATATGGGGTCATGTTCGAGGCACTGCTCCTTTAGCAGACAGACGTGCAGAGCAGTGCACGTACACATACAGACAACAGCATCTGGCCTCACACTGATGTATGTTGTACGTCTTGATTTATAAAGAACACATTCAAATAATGTACACTACAAACTCTCTCACACACAGTACACCAGTAAGGCCACAATCAGTTGGGTTTTCTGACTCATTGAGCCACACCTTTAAAAATACGATTTATTGTCTATGACCCCCTTATTCATAATAAGAAAATAATATGGATGACGGTAGTGTAATTGCCATTGATAAATGTATATATATACATTTATCAAAGTAAACTAGATAGATAAGTGTTAGATACTGTTTAAAAATACTTTTGTCCTTTATGTTTTGGGTTCTAAAAAAGTCGGTACAAAAAACGGTCTGTTGCTTGTTTCAACCTGTTGCAAGTATCATGTGACCCTCAGAAAGCCTCCTGTGACCCGCCTTTGACAGTGTGTCTGCCTCTATATCGACAGTGTTGTGGTCGAGACCGCCTAATCTGAGACCAAGTCTTGACCTAGACCAGAGAACAAGACTTTGAGGAGCACACTGCATTGACTGTGAAGTATCTTATGTTATGCATGTGTGCAATTTATCGCTAAACATTGTTGGACTGGACAGAAACATGATGTTTTTAGGAAAGTAGGCCGATTAATGAATAACAGAGTTCACAGACGTGAGCAAAATAAAGTCGGTTAGTGGTTCTGAAGCGGGAGGTTTTATTTATTTTATTTAGACATGCACCAAGCGGCAATAATATATTTTCCTGCAGTTGTGCAGGTGCTGTTGTGGTCTTGACCGGTCTTAAAGTAAAATCCTGAGACTTCTTGATCCGAGTCCGAGACGAAACCTTCAAAAAGACTTGAGTCAAAAAGACTTGAGACAGTCTTGAGTACTACAACCAGTGTTCCAATTACGCTGAGGCCCCCTTTGCTCTGGCCAGGGCATCCCCATTAATTTGCTTTTACGGTCATGTCTAGGAACTGTAAGAGCAGACAGAGCATGTGGGAGAGCTCTTCTCAGGTCCAATTTTGTAGAACGCATCACAGTAGGCTATTTAGCCTAATGATACGCAACCTAATTTAACCATAGAGAAATAGCCTATATGAAATTAACATTAAAAATACCGCTTTACTTAACTGATATCATAGCCAGGGGTGCTTCTGCTCAAGCCCTGACTTGTAGTATAGGTTTCCCATTTTTCAGAAAATGATACTTGTGCCGATATCATTTTCTGTTTTTCAATACAAAACAAAAAAATAAATATAAATACATAAATGTTCTGGTTGCCATGAGTTTCTCATTCATTGTTTAAACAACCAGCCACACAATTTATGTGCATTGCATATCAACCAAGAGTAGACCTATATTGTCTAGCAGGGGAACGTAAATAGATTAATTATCGTGTTAAATTTGTGATAGTCTTAAGCAAACCTCATATTAGTTTACATAGTTTTACAAAATCCTAATAGAAGGCAGTTGGTGCATATAAATTCACCGAAATGCAGGAAATTAAATGAAGTGTTTGACCCTCAACATTTCCTGGCCCCCAGACCACCCCTCCTCCCCAAAATAACACATTGAAGGTGAGCCTCACCCCCCCCAGACACACTACAACACTATATATCGGCCTGTGTGTGTGTGTGTGTGATTCCCCAGATGGTTGACCTACCTGCTGCTGCTCATCCTGGACCTATGCATCTGCTTGCTGGCCTGTCTCGGCCTGGCCAAGCAGTGTCGCTGGCTGCTGACCACGTAAGCCTGCCCCCTCTCTCTCTCTCTCTCTCTCTCTCTCTCTCTCTCTCTCTCTCTCTCTCTCTCTCTCTCTCTCTCGGCTCACTCGCTCGCTCTTTTCTTGGTTTCTTTATCTTTCTTTCTGTCAGTTGGTCTTTTTCTTTTCCTTTGTGTTGTTCTCCATTGTCTGTGTACCAGAGGAAGGTCGAGGAGAAGGCTGCTTGTGCGAGATTAGCTGTTTTCTATTAGGGATGACTGACCTTTGCTGAGTCATAATTAACGCTTGGGGTGTTATTATGAGGGTTTTCCCTGTCATAATTCTATTGGCCGGTTAGTGACACAGCGATCGCTTAGCTTCCGTCTAATTCTACATTGGATAGAAATGAGTGTGGCTTCAGATTAGTGTTTTGTTTGATTCACTGTAAGTTTATTATGAGCAGGGGACTCCTACAATTAATCATCACGTGGAAAGTGACCTTTTTTTTTATTCAAAATGTATATTATATTATTATTTATGAGCAAACCTAGTTGCTCTTGAAAGAGCCCTGGGCCTTCCAGGTGAGCAGGAGTAATGAACAGTAAAGCGGGAGCCAGATACTTTAGCTTACTGCCAACGCAGTTAATCCCCGCGATGAAGCGAGAGTCAGCGAACCGCTGCCACGCTCCCAGTACAATTATCCCGTTTGACCTTTACGCCGGGGCAACACAGACACTGCAAACTAGCTTGGAGTATTGCCATCTCGGTAACCGTACTCCGCACAATGTGACTGAAGGGTGACGACTCGGGGCTGTTTAATGTGATCCGCAGCATAACTCGTTCACTCGGATCACATCTTTCCACTTGACCTGCACTTGAACGTCTTGCATAACCAACATAGATTACAAACAAACAGAGCCTGTTACAGAGCCTATGACTGCAATTATTTATACATGGGAAGAAAATGAGGGGCTTTCCAAAAAGAAACATTAGCGTGATATTAATGAAAAAGAATGTTGACTTGCAATAATGGGTGTTTATATAATAGGTTAATGGAAAACCATGTCTAACACTGTTAGAGATAATGGCACACGTGCACGAACATGCACAACCCCCCCGTCCCCGTCCCCGTCCCCACACACACCCCCCGTCATCTCTACTCCTCAGTGTATCAGCACTGCAGTGACATTGAGCCAGCCGACGACGGAGATGGGGGGTGATTTCTTCCCTGATAGATTCTCTCACAGGGTGTGAAATCTACCCGGGCCCCCTATTGATCCAGGCCAGGCCAGCACTTCTGCTGAGTCTCTTGGCATCAGTCAACTAGACGGTGTGTACGAGCCAGCCTTATACTGACCACAAACCTCCCATTTCACTTCTAATGTATACACAGACGTGCACACGCACGCACACGCACGCACACAGACACCCTCATTAAGGATGCTAGCTTCCTATAACAAAACTATTGGGGTTCTCCTATCACTGTGTGAGAGGTAATAAAAGGGTCAAACACTATAATGGAAATTATGATTAGTGATTAGTTCATATATTGTGTATTTGAACTAATCATTAAGTTAGTAGTTTAGTAGATTATGAGCAGAGTACAAGTTTTGGCAGATATAGTATCTGTGCTTTCAGATATATCTCAAATACTTTCTGAGTCATACAGTGCGATTCGCTGTGGGCTTTATTGTGTAGTTCACTGAATCACAGATAAACAGATAGAAAACCAATACAGTCATGCGAGGTTGGAACATGACCTGTTAGCATGAAGAGGTGATTATGAAACGCCTGCCATCTTGGTAGACCACACTTACAATTGCTGGTGTATGACCTGTCCAACCATTGACAAATGTACTACATGTTAAGTCGCTTTGGATGAAATGTAAAGACACCTTAATCTTAGGTTTTATAAGCTACATTAGGTTTAATCAGGTAGGTCGGCGCGGTGATAAACACAAACGCCCGCTGACATGCTGTATATTGAAATACATGGTACTTTTTACACACATTGACATGCATGATCCATTTATAGCCAAGGTCCAACGACGAGCGGTGTAGTCTGCATCTGCTCCTTTGTCTAATTGTAGTCATGATAACGGCTCTGGAAAGCCTCAAACCCTTTTTACTCATTTGATTGTGTTTAGTGTCAGTGCTTTAAAACAAGCCAGGGACCCGCGGTCTGTTCTCACACGAGAACAGACTGTGGAGAGTGAAGTAAATGTGCTGGATAATGGGGGTTAGAGAGAGAGAGAGGGAGAGAGAGAGAGAGAGAGAGAGAGAGAGGGGGAGAGAGAGAGATGTTGTAAGGTCAGTAATTGTGGGTGGTGTGAGCACATTGTCGGGGTCTCATTATAATCCTGTTATGGGCAGAGTGTTGACGGACCGGCTCATAGAGAAGTATAAACACAATATAGTATGAGGTCCCACTGGTCAAATCAGCAAGATGGTATTGGCCTTACTGGAGAGCATTTCACCTAACTAGACTGATGTATTGTTATCTCAGTGTTCATTCCTAAAGGTTTATTGATCATCCCTTCTCTCCATCTCCCATTTCTCACGAAGCCCTGATCTGATTTCCAGATACCATGAGGTCACCAATAGCGAGGAGAATACCGGGAACAGAGCTCATTCTAAAGACAGAACATCTCCTTGTTCACATGGGAACACATGTAGTCCTCTGCTCCGAGCTCCTTGATATCTTTGCAGTTCACGGTGCCGTGGTGCTAGTCAGGGCCGCTGAATTCCCATAGTCATATTTCCACAATTATACTGTAAAACTGAACTTTTGTTTTGATGGAGGTCACACTGCCTCCTTTCAAGAGTGAAAATAGTCAGTACGGTCCAACTAGAGGATGCCGATAAGAATAACACACCGTGTCATAGCCTAGTTAGACCATCAGGAAGCTCGCAAAGGTAAAAGTGCTTTTATTGTCACAAACATGTTGTGAAATTCATCCTCTGCATTTAACACATCCCTCAAGGGAGCTGTGGACAGCCGCTGTGCAGCTCCCGGGGACCACCACCTGATTAGAGCCAGTGTCAATGGTCAGACGGCACTGGCTGGAGAGTGAACCTAACATGTTTTTAAAAAGTGTGGGAAACCGGAGCACCCGGAGGAAACCCAGGCAGACACAAGGAGAACAAGCAAACTCCAAACAGAAAGGCCGGGGGGACCAGGGTTAAAACCTGTGACCTTCTTGCTGTGAGGCCACAATGCTATCTACTGGGCCACTGTGTTGCCCAAAGTCGTTTCTTATGGAGGTTGTGCCAATAGTTGACTGTCAACATTAGCAGACACTGGACCACCTTCGGCCAAACAGAACAATGCCCACATCGATAGACACTTGAATCCTAATTGGTGGGTATCTCTCTAGGTAACAAAGGGTTTTGATTTGATGAGTTCCCAGACTGATCCGATATTTAAGGTGGAGTTTCGAAAGTCAGAATGGCGTTACCAAGCTGTCAATTGCTGAACATGACTTTGAAAAAGGAGCATAATCTAAATGCTGTGGACAAACAACATTTAAACGTCAGGCTGTCCCTCTAACGTCAAGCTGTCCCTCTAACATCACGCTGTCCCTCTAAAGTCGCGCTGTCCCTCTAACGTTGGTTGTCCCTCTAACTTTAGGTTGTCCCTCTCACATCGGGCTGTCCCTCTAACAAACAACTGTCCCTCTAACAAGCGGCTGTCCCTCTAACATGTAGCTGTCACTCTAACATGCGGCTGTCCCTCTAACATGTGGCTGTCCCTCTAACATGTGGCTGTCACTCTAACATGCGGCTGTCCCTCTAACATGCGGCTGTCCCTCTAACATGTGGCTGTCCCTCTAACATGTGGCTGTCCCTCTAACAAGCGGCTGTCCCTCTAACATGCGGCTGTCCCTCTAACATTGGGTTGTCCCTCTAACATGCGGCTGTCCCTCTAACATGCGGCTGTCCCTCTAACAAGTGTTGTTGTTGTCTCTCTTCCACAGTATGTTGGTGTTTGGCGTGTTGACGCTGGTGTTGAGCTGGGCATCGCTGGGAGCGGATCTGGCCACGGCTGTGGTGAGTTGCTTTATCGACGGCCCACATTCACACAGTCACACATCCCATGACTAACTGACTCACTCACTGGATGCAGCCAGTATCAATTCTCGTCATGCCTGACAATGATGATAAATGACTGTGGGGGCTGTGAGTTCTTTGACTATACATGCTGCACTTTAAAGCGTTGTGGCTTTGCGTGTGTTTATGAGATGGGGTGTTTCACACAACATTGCGTTTGTGTGTGTGTATATGTGTGTGTGTGTGTGTGTCCGTGCACGTCCACATTAGAGTACATGTGTATGCTAATGCTTATAGCAATATGTGGGCATGCATGGTAATGATCTACAGAGGCAGGCTTAAAGAGGTTCTTAGATAGTTCTTGAAAGCAGACACATTATCACTTCACCCTTGTAAATACCTCCTGCAGAGTGAGCTTGAATGCACACTAGTACATACCAACAAGAGGTCTTCTGTATATGTTATAGGCAGGCAAATAGCCTTCATGTGAGGTCTATTCATTTGCATCGGGTATATTGTGCGATTTTGGGGGGCCCATGATCACAATAAAAAGCTTGTTTTCGCTGTACGCTTCACAACCCTAAACCAGCATGGTGTCTTTTCAAAATGTCCTAGTGCTTCTTCTCATCCCCCAACCCACTACCTTTGTCTGTCTCTTGCCTTCAGAGCTTTATATTAGTTTATACCAGCCACTGGGTTTGCTAAATATAGACAAGATGCTAAAATCCACGTTAAAAGTGCTAAATATATACCTGAGGTACGTTCAGAATTGGGAAACAGTGGCGAATGTTCATGAAGAACATGTTTGCTTCGAACTTGAATTTTGACCAATGTGTGTAAACATTCCTAAAATGTAATATACTGTATAATATAATATCATTTTTAACATCCTTTAAAGTTAGTCCCTAAGGTGTTTTTTGAGCTGTAACCAAAGCAATAGGAGTGATCTGTGATAATAGACATCAATGCTGGTGTTAATATTGAGAATAGTCATGTTTTTATAAATATCGGCATTTTATAGGCTGAAAACAGAACTACAGATCATACCCGTTCTAAATCACCCCGGGACTTGGCTGGTTTTCATCGGTATACTGCATGGTAGCTGACCAGTCAGCCATGGGCCTATTTGATCAAGTACAACTGTTCTGCTCTAATTAGACTTTAACTAGCCATTGCATACTGTATGTGTGTATGTTTCTGCGTGTGTGGGTGCATGCGTACATGTGTGCACGCATATCTGCATGTATTGTATGCTTGTCTCTCTCTGTGTGTGTGTGTGTGTGTGTGTGTGTTATATTTGTGTCTAAGTAGGATAATATGCCGGTCCGTCAGTTCCACTGTATACAGTAGCATGCCTGTCTGTACAAGATACACTTTGTGCATCCACCTAAACTCACTTGACAATAGGAGATAGTGACTGTCTATCTCGGTTCATGGCAGAGATTAGATGTTTTAGCCCACTGTAAACCTGCCAAACTCATTATCTTAATCCCTGGTGGATGTTATTTTATTTGTGGTAATCCCAGAGAAAGTTACTATTCATACAACCTGTTTGGAGATATCTGTTGTAGTACTATATGTGGCTGAGGGTAACAGCGTTGAAGCCTTTAGAGTTCAGAAAGAAATGATCCTAGCCGGCAGCGAGCTCTTGTTTAAAATGCAGGAAGCGTAATATCATCGTTGTTATTATGCTTTGTCAACAACGCCTGTGGGTATATTAATGAAATATTCATGTAAATTGGAATACACACTCTAATCCTCTTTACTTTGCCCTGTGTGGACTTTATTGTTTTCATGCACTCAATGTATTTAATTTGTATAGAAAATATTCTTTCCCTAGCTCTAGCTGCTATGTTTGTAGTTACATGTCTGTTTTCTTTCATGTTTTAGGGCACAAGTGATTTCTGTGTTGCTCCTGACAAGTTCATCATGAGTCAAACAAAGGATATAATCAGTGCTGGTGAGTTTAGATGCAAATTATGATGTTCACGCTGTTTAATAGTTTTAATGAAGACCCCATTCAAATGCAATAGCGGTACTCTACTTATTAAAGTGTCATGATGGTAGGTGCAGGTTGTGGGATGTAATTGCATGTGTGTGTGTGTATCATGCGTGTGTGTTGTTTTCCACAGATATAGTCCATTACTACCTGTATTGCAACCAGACTCCCTCAAATCCTTTTCAACAGGTATGAAATGGTGTTTTTTTCTCTCTCTCTCTCTTTCTCACCATTTGTATAATTATCTTGCCGCCCTTCGCTCGTCATATGAAGTCACCCTGGCAGGCTTTTGAATTGTGGAGTGAAAGCCACTTACAATCATGGCCACCGACAGATAGGCTTCCAAAAGCAAGCGCTGATAAACTGCAAATCAGATCAAGCCAATTTGGTTGTGCGGGCAGACGTCTTGTGCACGCCACCATAACATTTCCTCCCTCTGTCTCTCTGTGAGAATGAAAGGAGATTTTGGGTCAGTGAGGAAAAAATACAGTTTCTCCTAGGCCAGAGGAGCTCCGGCCCTATTATCTAGTGCTTGTAGACATGCCCTTAGGACAACGAGAGCAAAGAAAAAGGATCAAAGTCAGTAACGCTCTGGCACGCTCAAACCCACAGAGAGGCAGTTCATAGACAAACACGCTGTCTTATATTTCTGCCTTAAGCCAAAACAGTACCAAAGCTGCATTAGACTTGGTGCCCTCGCACCTCGACCAGAAGCCACCCCTCGCCTCAGGCAGTTCATTTTTTTGCCTATAGCATTTTTTTTTTACCCGTCTTTTCTCTTCAATCCACTTTTCTAAAGTTTAGCCGTCTGAACAAATTGGTACAAGCTTAAATCGAAGATCATTCAGAACCTTTACAATTCATGCAGCTGGTTTGCTGGCTGTTACCCATGCAGGATGTGGGCAGCCTTAATAGCTTTGCCCTTTTAGAGTCCAGGCAGGAATTGAGAGCTCCCAGCTTTATTTTTTATTTTCTTTATTTTTTTTCTTTTTCTCAAATGCAGGAAGAGGATTATCATCGCTTATATTATGCCTCGTCAATGAATGGTTTAATTAACTGAATATGCCTTCTTGATTAGAACACATTGGTGCAATCGGAAATATAAACCCACTCATGACAAGTACAGTACCTTGCAGAACAGGGAAATTCTGATGTTCTTGCCACCAAGACAAATTATGAACATGATCTCAGATCTGACGAAACAGTCTACATCTATGATCTGTGATCACTTGGCGTGCTCTGTTAAGTTTTCATTGAGCTGGGGTATTTCTTTCTCATTATGTGTTTGGTGTGACTTGCTGTTTTTCAATAATTACAGATTTTTATCCTATAAGAAAAAAATTGATTAATTTCACACAAAGTGGAGTAATGTTTTAGCCCTGACTGACTGAATTTGGCATTGAAAGCAAATTTGACCAAGAAAAAATCCTTGCAACTGTCTTTGCCAGGGCTGTATTATGTCAATAGATCAGAGCTCAAATGTGGTGTCTTATTTTGCCCCCTGCTGGTGAGACAATAAACATGCATGCATATTATGGTTAAATGTTTTTTTTTTTTTTTTAATGGAATAAAATATTTAATATAAGAACAATATGTCTAGTCTCAGAGGGGATTATATGCTTATGCTGTGTCAGTGTAATGGCCCGTGTTATTAGCTAATTATAATATGCTAAGAATATATATTTCTGTTGATAGAAAATGTTACAAAAATGGTTAATCTATAACCAGGGGAGCGGGGGGGGGGGGACGGGGATACATCCCCCGCAGTTTCGTAGGGACCTATATATATTATAGTTTATATATATATATATATATATATATATATAGCACATTTCTCAAATAATAGTTCTGAAATATCAGAGAGAAGTAGACCTACAAAATGATTTTGAGAGCTAGTGAGTAACTTAGCATGGTATAACTCCACCGGTCTCAATGCACCATCTTGACAATTCACGTGCTAGACTAGAGGAACAGCAATGCCCTTACATAACGGAGTAAGGCAAATGCCTGCATTGTTTTATTTTGATAAAATTATAAGTTATTACTTATTATAGTTTTCATTATCTTGGGTTGCTTAAGACAGGAAACTTTACTGTACCATACAGTAAAGTTAGCTTTCGTCTTGGATCAGCAGATAATATCCCTTTGATGTCCTGTTCTTGTGTTTATGTTGGTCTCTTCTCTTGCTTTCTTGGCTTCAGAAAAGCGAAAAAAAAACCTCTTAAGCTTTGAGGATGTAAAACCATGTGTAGTCTAAAACATGCACCAGTTTGACATTTTCCCTAAAAGCTGGACCATTCCCCTTCGCATATCAGGATTGTACATTGACCGTTCTTGGAAAGGGGCATATTTCAGAGCGGTTTGCTTCTTTTATTAATAGGGAGATATATAATGGTGTGTGTTGTTGACCAGTGATCATGTAGGCATGTTGACAAGTGTAGAGCCTAGTCTACGTCATAACCACGTGTAACGATGTCCAGACAGATGCGCTGCAGCCATACATTACATAACTGCATCTCCAATACTTAATTGACGCTATGGTACTATTTAAAATACTGTCTGATGTAGTGTGTTTGCCTTTTGTGTGGGAGTTCAGGGTTCAAGTCCCGGGTGGGACCAGCGGGCCAGATTTTACTCTGGCATCATATTTGATTTTTCCCATTATTACGTTTTAAGTATTAACAAAAATGTATTAGGCAAAATTTCCTCACAATTTTGCCTACCCTACCTAAAATACATCTGCTCCGCCACTATCTAAAACAATCAGATTTTGCAAACTGGATGGACGTGTTTAGAATGACAACATTTTTGAAAGCCTACTTTCTGTGTTCACTAAATTGCACTCTCTTGTTGGCAGTCTCTGGCCATCTTCCAGAGGTCACTGACAACAATGCAAATACAGATTCAGGGACTGCTGCAGTTTGCGGTACCCCTCTTTCCCACAGCTGAGGTATAACACATGCACGCACCCACACACATATATCAAGTGAATTCCTTGAGTTACATTTGTAAAAATACGTAAAGATGTACTGTGTACACATATGTTTAAGATAGGTGTATATATATATATATATATATATCTACAGAGAGACCTACTGGGTATGCAGCATTTGCTCAACTCCTCTGAGGCCAGTCTACACCAGCTGACTGCCCTGCTGGACTGCAGGGGGCTCAACAAGGTGGGTTCACAGCATCCTGATTCGCTACACAGAAGTAGGTCAGCCGTAGTTTCCTAGAGCCACGCAGCTATTCTACCTACTGTACCGGTACCACAGAACTGTAAATAGAATAGAACATATTTAATATATAT
>JAODOY010024134.1:0-23923 GCA_025399855.1 Forbesichthys papilliferus
ATAACAGGCAAAACATAAATCAAGTCAATGCGTTGCCTTATGGGTAATCAACACAACCCACCCCGGGACACCACAGTACTATATTAATCGGATGAGCGTGTAGCCTACTTAAGTTTTTTTTTTTTTTTTTAAGGGAAGATAGACTAAAAAAAGCTATTGCCAGTGTGCCATTGGTTAAGCTTAGCGTGCCCGTGATGGCACGCGTGCCTAAGGTGGCCGACCCCTGCTCTAGAATTATTTGAATTTCCTTGACATTTAAATGTACATGCTTTAACATTTTACATTTCCTAAATCTTAGTTGTTTTTGTTGTTGTCTCAGTTTGCGCTTAGGCCACCTTTAACATTGTGAGGATAAAAAACTCTTTAGGCCATAAATATCATAGATCACTGCACAAAGCTTGTTGTTTTAAACTAAACCAATAGCCACGCACAATGTTATTTGGTCTGTTGCTGAGGATAAAGCAGAGGTTAGGCCACAAACAGGCTGCTAGAGCCAAAGACCAACACTCCAGGCGAGGCCTCTATTGGATTACATGCTAGGATGCATAGCCATTTCTGAGCAATGAAATCCTTTAGTGGTTTAGCTTATCCATCGTATGTTAGCAAATGTAAGACGGCTGAATACAAATATAAGAAAGAATTGGTAGATCAGTGTTGTGTGGGCAATTTCACCAAAACATTGCATAGATCTTTTCCAAATACTTTAGTCAGTATTATATTCCCCTTTAATCTATCTATCTATTTATCGTATCTTATCTGATCTTGTCATATCTTCAGTATATTCTTTGAATGGCAATAAATCCTTATGTTAGTTATGCACTGTCCTACGTTCAAGGACAAATGTGGCATGTGACATTAGATGCATACACTGCATGGTAAGGTATTTCATTCTTGTAGGCCTGGTGGGAGAGGACTGTTTTAAATACAAGTTGAGATTGACTGCCAGAGACAGCTGGAACCTGACCTTCTCATTGGAAACAACCCTATATTTGAGAGCCTAGAGATTCTGGGGCCGTGCTTTGGATATAGAAGATAAGACCACCGGTTTGGGCATAATACTTTTTTTTTTCATCGTAGAATTTTTGAATTAATAAAATATTACCTACTGTAATTTACTGTGATTAGGTTTTCAAATATCTATCTGACTGAAAATTTGCATTTGTCTCTACACATCGAAAATATGTATTTGTCCGGAATAATCGCCATCAGACGGTTTAGCCGATAGGTTCTGAGATTAAATCAGGGATAATTCGTTTCATTTTTGGCCTTGGACTCCCACCTGACCATGGCCCCTTCAGCATTATAGTATTTCTCAATCGCTTTGGTACATTTTTCGATTCACTCTTAACAGTTGTAAACCCGCTTGTACATTTCTCAGAACAATTCGTACAAACAGCAAAACACAATGTTTTTCTGGCAAAAGCTCGTAACTTGCTCAAAATCCTTTGTCTAACTCTCAAAGCACATTTTGCATCAATGAACATGTCATTGCCATCGGAATGTCATGTCCTTGTGTCATTATTGACAAACACGATGCTCAGTTGTGTAAAAATGCAAAAGTTGTGTTGTCAATATAAAACTACACTCTGTTGGTATTGTCTGATGTACACTATGGCTACATTTTTGATAAAAATTACAATATTGAAAATGCACAAGGCTGCACTCTTTCTGTTTGGAATTTATCTATTTCAACAGTACAAAATAACACATTGCTACATGTGAGATTAGACAGGATTCACATGTAAATTATGCTTTCACTTTTGGTCTCTCAACAATAGTGTCATTGTGATTCAGAAAAAAACACACAAAACTATTTCATAGCAAAAAAAAAAGATGAAATATTTTGACTCAGTCTCATCTGTAACATTTGCAAACCAGCTTGTTCATTTCTCAAAACTATTCATACATTGTACCACAACGTATAGTCTAACTATCTGCAAAAGCTTGTAACTACTGTAAAAAAAAAAAAAAATCTCTCAAAAGTACATTTGTATGTTGAGGATTATTGCCATCAGAATGACAAGTCCTTGTATAATTTTCTACCAACAGACTAGTCACAATGCATGCATGTTCTCAATATACTGTAATATATACAGTAAATATAGTGTAATATTTTCTAATGTGAACTACAGTAGGCTAATATTTGGAGGACAATGATCAATAATGCAGGGTGCTTTGAATAATGGACTGCATTTATATATACTGAATATATACTGTATACTGTATCCATACAGTATATACTGTGTGTGTGTATATATATATAAAGAAAAACACAGTATTACTGCTTTACAGCACAACATAGCACACATTTGAAACAATATATCCCCCAGACTTACAGTATACAGCAATGTCTATGCTTGCCAATTAAAGATTTGATATTTTATAGATCCAGTTCTCTATCTACATAACTAGCTGATTGATTATTTGTTGATCTACCACCACCTCACATATTCCACATCAAAAGTGAAAGTCAATGTTCACCTGAGAGCAGCTTATGAATTCAGGACACATTTACATACTAGTCTAATACAAACGATAGCTCATTCAACAATTGTGCATGTAATGACTTAAACAATGAACTAATGCCTAGATCATAGACAATAGCTCATTAATCAGGATTCTAACAACTCATTCATTTGAATCTGGTGTGTTGGAGCAGGGAGACATTTAAAACATTTGCATAAATGTGCAAAAGCATTTGCAATTTGTAAAAAAAGATAATTTTTTAAAATGATGTGCACAAATGACTTGATGTTGTGGAGGTTGGACAAGTAGTTTTGAGAATTTGAGAATTTAAGGCCACGACGTCCATGTTGGATTAGCCGCTAACATCGTCAGCCGCCTCCATCAACTTCTCTTTCATGGCAATGATTTTCATTTGCATAATAATATCTCGAACCTGATGGTTTGCTACACACAACCATCTGGGAAGCTGTCCATTGAATGGGTAGGCACTTTCAGAAAATCCTTGGCAGGTGATTGGATGAGCCATCTGTCATAACCCTAAATCACACCGTAACTGCGAGTATGATCGTGATTGTCCATATTGATACTGGAGCTCACCAGTTCAAGATTGTGTCACAGTCTAAAGTCTCTCCACCGCACTTCAAATGCTTGCTGACCCATCCCTAGTCAGTTTTGTTTTTCTGGAACTAAATGTATGTAGGCCTACTGCACAGTACTAAAGTAAAGGTTGGTAACATATGAGAAATGACAAATCAGAGGCATAGTTCTATGACCTCTAACCTCTGCCACTGAGTGGAAGGGCAGCTGCCAACTCAACTGTAATAGACTTAAAATAAGAAAAAAACTACTGGATGCTGTTTTCTTTGTCACACTTAGCCAATCTTTGTAGTAACAGCTGCTGAATTCTATGCCATCACTCTGTTATTAAAGGCTTTGTATGTTTTCTGTGAAATTGGCTGCCTTATTAAATAGTCAGGTGGAACGAGAGAGGATGCATTGTGACCGACAATTTCAGATTTTCAACTCACTTGTACAGTATGGCGATGGAGCAATCTCACACATTTATTTACAGGCTCACTGAAGGAGGAACGGTTAGGCAATTGTATTTGGTTAGGGTTAATATACTGTGGCCCTACACCTGCACTCATACCCCACTCCCAGGCCCCAAGTAAATAAAAACAATAGAGGAAACATTAGGTCTACTAGACAGGTGTGCTTGGAAAGATGAATTGGTTGGAACAGAAGCAATTTGACGGTCAGACCCAGTGAGTGATGTGGCATGTTGTTTTGGTCCTTGGTCTCTAGATTACAGAGCCATTATTGGGCCATGAACATTGAAACACAGAGGATTGGCTAAGCAAATTAAACATAAAACCAGATACATGTAGAATATATATAGAATAGATATGTGTATTTTTAGATTCACAATGTCAGCCTTGAATGGAACTGTTAATCTATAGGTGATATATTCTATCACCTATTTTTTATTGTCGTCATTGTTGGTCTTTAGGGCAATTATTAATTACAGTGTGTTGTAATTACTAATTAGTTTAGTTATAATTAATTATTATCATTTAAATATGAATATTCTTTTATATGTCACATGCTTTCTCTCTCTCTCCAGCCTCCTGCCAAATCACATACATTGACTATAGCCTACCGTACAATGTCGCCACCTTTCTACATTATTAGCTCATTAGCAGTTCCTCCATTTACACCACTTGTAACTAACTACTCATCGATTATCTGACATGCATGAAAACGTGGCTACTGTCTCTTTAAATGTTCACCTTTTAAAATTCATGAAGCGAGATGTTTCATAAAAACGACTGGAGAAAGCAGACAAAAGCAAACGCACACTTTTATGCCATCGAAACGCGACTTCTCCGAGCACACAGGTCGCACCGCACACCTAGAAGAAGACATACTGTGGATCTACAGCCTTCTGGACTTAGTGGGAGGGGAAGAAGTTTCCCCAAAGACAAGCGTGGATCCCTCAACAAGACGATGCCTTCTTCCTACCCAGTCTTACACGCTGATCAGTGGATTTGGTGATTCCTGAGATAAATAAGTTACACCTATTCAACAGGACAGCGAGACTGAGCCAGAGAATGCTCCCACAAGTCATTAGGATTCTATATGTCTTATCTTTCTTCTTTTTCCAAGGAGGATTTATCAGGTAATGTCCTGTTTGCTGCTAGTTTAACATTCACAGCGGGTTATGTATAATGTATGTGTTTTTTCATAGTCTTCGGGATATGATTTATCACCTACGATACTTTCAAACTCTCTAATAAATAGCCAATCGTGTCTCTCTTATGGAGAAACGTTATCTTGTAAATGCCGCTATTGTTCACTCTCCTGTCATCTTGAGCTCAAATTATTCTTTTTTTTTAATCTCACAATCTGACCGAAAAAATACGAAAATTAACACTGAAATGTGTATATTAACTCTATATAGGTCTATATTTAAAAACGCTTTCAAACACATTATGTTTAAACATTGTTCCAAACTACCTGTGGATTTTCGTTGTTGTGAAGTGTTTATTAAATCTTACGCGATTTTATGTTTAGGTGGCAATATCAAACCAGCGATTATTTTTTATTCGTTTGTGATGAAATAATAACGCTTTCCTGTAATGTAGGGTGTCTAGGGACCTTCAGCAATAACACATCTCATCGCCTTCTTTGTCTCTTATTTTGTTCGTCTCTCTCTCTCTCTCTCTCTCTCTCTCTCTCTCTCTCTCAACCCCTCCCTGTCAATGGCTTTGCTTGTACTTTACCTTTTGCATATTCTACTATGTTCACCTTGCTTTTACGCTGCCACATCCTCTGTCTAGCGCCTCTTCTGTGTCCATGGTATAGCCTACACTTCACCACATCCAATCATATTTCTCTCTATCTATCGCTCTCTGTCAAGAAAACTTTTTTCCCCGACACTGAACACTTTCCCTATTTCATGCCATGTCAACCCAATGTGTGTGTGCGCGTGTGTGCGTGTGTGTGTCAATTACGATCTACTGCATATAATCCTAGAGCCAAGCAGTCATAGCTAAAGACTGTGTGTGTGTGTGTGTGCGTGTGTTACGAGCACACCCCCCGGGTGACAAAGCCTCCTTAGAGAAATCAGATGTTGTCCCCACCACCCAGTTATACAGTAGGAGTCCAGGGAAAGGGACATGCATGGCTGTAAGAGGAAGAGAAGGAGGTGATACAAGCATGTAAGGAAGTGAGTGAGACAAGAGAGGAGGTGGGGGAATACAGTGTCTGATAACAAGTGGATATGAGCCTGAAGGAGGTGTTGAGGATAACAAGCTGTGCTCACTGCTGATGTCACTTGATCTAAAATAATGCTTAGCTGATGAGGACTCTGTGGTCTGGCTGCTTCACCCACTGTACAGCACGCTGCTAAATGACTGTAAATGTAAGGCGAGAGAAAGATTGGGGTTGGGTGATTGGATGATTAATTTAGCTGGAGGAGGGTGGGAGATAAACGTGGGGTGGGGGGGACTGCACGTGCAGTAGGAGGAGTAATAGGGGAGAGGATGAAGAAGCAGTGGTGGCTGGCGGGCATAGGGTTTATAGGGTGGAAAGGATCAGTGTGAAAGGCACCCTCCTCGATAATGCACCTAGAACTGACCCCTTTACTTTTGGCGGGAGTGCATGCCCCCCTCTCGAGCCTGAGTGCTGAGGACTGGCTGAGGGTTAGCCAATGGGAATGTTGGGTTTGACGGAGTGAGGAGTGAATCACGCAGTTGCATTTGAAGGATCACAGACGATCTGATTGACGTAAATGTCATCGCCAAAGACTACCCAGAATGAATGAATGCATCTTGGGAATATTGTCTATAAACCTTTCTCGTATTCACAGCTAAACGTGAGGCACTGATGTTTCTTTCAGCACACCAGACTACACATTGCTTTTAAATGCATTGTACTGTATTAAAGCCTAGTGCGCTGATTATTTGATCCCAGAGACAGATCTATAACCCCAATCATTGAGAGGCTCTGCTATATTTTCTGATGAGCTCATTTACTGGCGTGTGTGTGTGAGACGGGGAAACCTAGACAGATACCGCCCAATATGGTTGGCCTGGTGTGTATGAGAGAGAGAGAGAGAGAGAGAGAGAGAGAGAGAGAGGGGGGGGGGTTGGGGGAGGCCACATATTTTACATTGTGGCAATGGTTGCAGGGTTCTTTGGGCGACAAGGACGTTGGCATGGGAGGAAGATGGTGATTAAACATATATACACTGTATCCACAAAGGGGAGCAGAGAGTAACTCAAACTCAACAGAGACTGTTACAAAAATGTGGAAGTCTGAAGGTTCGGAGATTAACCAGGGTTAAAAAGACATAGACAAAAGATATTTGACGCAGCCAGATAAGATTATTTACTGGGTGCCTTCATGAGATTGCAGCCCAGCATTTCGTTACAGTGCTTAATACTTTTCATCATATGAATGTCACCTGGAGTTAATTTGCTCCTGGTCAAGTAGAGTATAGGTTCAAGTGCCTCTAAATGACTTTCTGCCCCTAGATGCCACAATAAACCAGCATCTCAGATCAAAACAAATGAGGTGGGCCACACACACACACATGCACAATCTTAGCTCAAGAAGCAATTACTCTACTATAACTTAGTTTGAAAATAGTTTGATGCTATTTTAATTTTTTAAATATCACATAGAATACCTTTAAATTCATCTACTGCGACTCTCGTTGTCACTACACACATGGAATTGAATAAACACATAGGACCGGATTTACTAACATCCCAAATAAAGAGTGCTAAATTACATGGGCATTGTATAATTGTGCACGTTTCATTTTAGTACGTATTACGGGTGATCAACTAAGAATTATTGCATAAATGACAACCATGTATTTAAATGAGAAGTTTGCAAGTTTTAATGGTGTAATAGAATATAATACTGTAGAATAGAAGTGTTGGTGGATGAGACAATTAAACGTATTGGTGAGCTAGAGCTACAGAGGAAACACCATAAGGGACAGTATCTGTGAGAAAGTAAATGTCGTAGGTAAAACAAAAAGGACCTCAGAGGAAATGCAAAATGGTTAGACTTAACCCTCATGTTCTGTTTGGGGTCTGTGAGACCCCATATATGAATGTGCATAATGTCATTTATTTTCTTGCTGTTATTTAGGGTTAGCAATAGTTAACTCAAAACAATTTAACTTCACAACGCACACATATACAGACACACACACACACACACACACTATAGACCCACAAACATTTAATTATTCCCGATATATATGTAAGTGCTAGGAAGCAGATATTCAATGTTTTATATGCCTTCCTTTCAAACATATTAAATATATATGCTGTCGCAATCACCTGAAATAGCTTTTAAGCTTGATAGATCACATTGCGTGTAATATGTATGTGCACGTTCCCCTCCCATTATTTTTCAGGTTAACATTAAAACACTAAAAATTGCAAATGGAAACCATAGCAAATAAACAATACGTGCTCTTTGCCCTTTTGAAAGACATTCTTCACGCACACCGTTAGCAGATCATCTTGCGTGTTATTTGCAAGTGCTATCAAGTTTGCATATGTATTTACTCATGCAAACCTTTAGTAAATCAGGCTAATGCTATATACTGCATACGTTTTAGGACCAGCCAATATTTTATGTAATGCTTTGAACATTGCAGTTACTAATATCAAATAAAAGCAATTTTTTTAACTCGTTTTATATACTTGTTTAAATTGCTAGAAAAGCGCTTTGCTCAAAGGAAACATTCTGTAATTAAATAAACACAAACTTAGACTTCAAAAGCTATGTCAATATGAAACAGGATACTATCTGTGGGATATTTTGAATTAAATTTTGAATGTGTTCCTGGGTGGTATACTGTAGAATAAATGCTGTAATGTCTTGAGGCAGGTAAATGGAGGAATGGAGACAATAATAAGTGTGTGTCTTTTTAGTGAATTGGAATCACTATGTAGAAGTATAATTTCTGTGTAAGGAGACAACATTTTCCTCTGAATTAGTCTGTCACAACCACTCTGGGAGCTTGTTATTCCTCTCCGAAATATCTATGAAATCCATACAACACACTTTGCTGTTAACACAGATGATAGCATTGGGCATGATGGCAAATAAAATAAGGCAGATGGTATGTTCACGTGAGTTAATGACTAAAACAACGAGGGCCAAGTTGGAGATGAGTGTAACAGAAGGCCCTCCACAATAGCACTACAATTGAGCATCGACTCATGCATTGAATGTGAAGAAAATTGATTTAAAAACAAAATAGAATTGCAATGGAACCAAAGATTTGTTATAGTTATAGTATAATTTAACTTGGTTGAATATAGGACATTTTATCTGCTCATTCTGCACAGCAATGACTGGCTTTGTTTAAGAGGATGTGAACATGCATTCTTAATACATACAGTTCGAGGTGAAACAAAATCTAATGTTCTAGAAAGTTACTAGAAAGCAGTTCAGACAGAAATACTGTCATTAGACCTACAGTACTGTATAGGTTTGTGTTTGGTAGAGGTCACTGCTTGCCAATGTTTCCGCCAACACAGAACCAGGGTCCAGTCTGATGCTTTTGACACCTCGAAGTGGGAAATTGTGATGGATGATTCATGCCTGACTTTACCCAACACCACATACGTATATCCTTTCTATATCTGCTTATGATGAGCACTCTTGGATTTGTCTGGAACAACCTTGGGGGGAAAACCAACATTACAATTGTTATTGTCTTTGACGTGGAAATGTGTAGATCTTCTATGATAAAAACTTATTTGATACTTCGAATATATTATTTCACAACATGATGCCAGTTTCATTTTAGTTGATTAGTTCAGCAGTTCTTATGTAAACTGTTACTGGAAATGACCTGGATATTACCTGGAATGGAGAAACGTGTATAGCAGGGTAACATCTTTCTTGTGAGCTAAGTTTAAAATACTGTATGAATATCAAAGTATTACCCAATGCAAATCAGTGTATAAATGTGACGTATGAGATCTGCAGACACTCTAGTAAACAGGAATCACTCAGCTATAAGGCCAACAAACATCCAGGGGTCAAGGGAGGAACTGCCAATGTTGGAGGCAGTTGATCGTGCTTTCAGCAAGGCTTTTGGCACATCTTTCCCTTCACGCACGCCCAATATAAGCCTGGCGTCCCAGAGGGAGAAGAGCTCCCCCATGTCTGTGAGATACTGTGCAAATAGGCTTAACCCAGTATTACCATGCTAAGTAAGGTTGGCGGGGAAGAGAGATGATGTGTTTCTTTGCTAATGCAACATCTCATGTAATTACATAGTGAAGTGAAGTGCAAAGATGAAGGACGACAGCTACAGATGAGACTCTCCTGTTGTTACCTTTACTTAATGCAAAAGGGCATATAATATTTAAAATGTTCTTCTACAGCTGTTTCCACTATGCACTGTGCCCAAAGCTCTTGGTCCAGTATGTATCTGAGCACAGGTAACAGATGGGTGACACTGTAAACAAAATGCTACAGTAATTTGTGTTTGCAAATTAAAACTGCCACAAGACCAGTCAATAGCCATTGACTAGAACAGGTCATTATGTTCCCTGCAATTAGATACATGAACTAGCCTATGCCGCATTATACAGCCCCATTATGTAATTAAGATTGACTTCACAGCTGTCCTGATAAAATTAAACTTTACTGAGAAATGGAATGTGCCTGACAGAAGAGCCAAGTCAAAATTATGTCATGAAATGCCAACTTTAACACATCAGTAGGACAGGATAATGTCACACTGACATTATCTTAAGTAAGCCTTTTAAAGGCCCATTTAAGCTTCTGCGTTGAATATACGTCTTGCCTACGGCGTCAGCTATGGCGTAGGTTTAACATGTTATGCTTCTGTGTTGGCAGCACACACCTGTGCACACACCTGTGCGACTGTGTATATGATTGACGTGAAACGGCAAAATGCGGAAGTCCATCCATCCATCCATCTTCATCCGCATATCCTTAGTCGGTTTGCGGGGGCAGCAGCTCCAGCAGGGGACCCCAAACCCGAGCCACATTAGCCAGCTCTGACTGCGGTATCCCGAAGCGTTCCCAGGTTAATGTAAACATATAATCTCTCCACCTAGTCCTGGGTCCTCTTTCCAGCTGGACGTGCCTGGAACACCTTTCTAGGGAGGCGTCCAAGGGGCATCCTTACCAGATGCCCATACCACCTCAACTGGCTCCTTTCGACTCAATGGAGCAGCGGCTCTACTCCCGAGTTCCTCATGGATGTCCGAGCTTCTCACTCTATCTCTAAAGAAGACACTCGCCACCCTCCTGAGAAAACCCATTTCGGTCGCTTGTAATCGTGATCTCATTCTTTCAGTCATGACCCACCCTTCATGACCATAGGTGAGGGTAAGAACGAAAATTGCCCGGAAGATCGAGAACTTTGCCTTTTGGCTCAGCTCTCTTTTTGGTTCGGTAAAGTGATTGTAATACCGCTCCCGCTGCTCCGATTCTCCGGCCAATCTCCCGCTACAATGTCCCCTCACTTGCAAACAAGACCCCGAGGTACATTAACTCTTTCACTTGGGGTAAGGACTCATTCCCCACCTGGAGTAGGCACTCCATCGGTTTCCGGCTGACAACCATCCCGGAGGACCCGGTCATACACCTTCTCCAAATCCACTAAACACATGTAGACCAGAAGGGCATACTCCCAGGCCCCCTCCAGGATCATTGCAAGAGTAAAGAGCTGTCCGTTATTCCACGACCAGGACGGAATCCGCATTGTTCTTCTTCAATCTGAGGTTCGACAATCAGAAAGAAGAGAATTGAGGAAATCATGAAGAGAACCAGAAAAGGGGACCAAAGTGATTTGAAAAGAGATGATGATGAAGGCCTGCAAATGCGGAAGTACCATGTCTTAAATGCGCCTGAAATAGAAATCACATTTTGAGTGTAAACATTTTGAAATAAGCATATAAAAATATTTAATTTGAGTGAATCTCTTAGTTACACCAACATATATTATAGAAAATAATCTGTGTCAACACAAAATAGTATTATAAAAGACAGATTTTAGGTGCATTAACAACAAGGAATTGCTATAGTTAAACCCACGTCTTGGCTCCAGATTTTGAAGTTTTGAAATAAGCATATACAAATATTTATTTCCAGCGAATCTCTTAGTTACACCAATATGTATCATAGGAAACACGTGTCTGCCGACACAAAATAGTATCTGGTTAGTCTTGGTTAATATTGCTCAAGCAAGACATATAAAAACGTTTCTTTCCAGCGAATAAAATAATTATACCAGGATTGTCAAAGGGAGACAGTCTGTGCATGCATGAAGGCTATGGCGTTGTAATAAACATTCCAAATTCCAAAGCACTACTCTGGCATATGGGCCTGTGTCGGCAAGACTGCTGCGTCGAATTGACGTATGGACTGACGGGTAGTTTTTCATTTTTGGAGAGGTGCACGTCAGCCTACACCGTAGCTACGCCGTAGCTTCACGCGCCGGTGTCACCTTATCCGTAACCGACGCTGTAGCTTTGACGCAGAACCATAAACAGGCCTTCAGACATGAAGCCTGTTAACTTAAGACATGTTAATGATTATTCTGAAGAACTGTGATACAACTCAGTTCTACATTAGGCCTGAACAATAGGATTGTAACCCTCTTCACAATACAGGATTATAATAAACACACAAGTGGCATCAACCCTCTCTACCCCCAGCCTGCAAATCAGCTGAGAATATGTATGGAGAATGTACTGTGGTCTGAACAAGAGCCGAGACAACACCTACCCTTCCCATTATCTTTCCCAGCCTGTGTCTGGCATGGCCAGGGAAGCAGAGTTGAACCGGAGCAGGGGAGAATCATCGAGGGGGATTAAAGCTGTGCTCGTCAGATAACAGCAGAATGAGATGAGAGTGAGCCTTCGCTGGCATGTAACACAGGCGCTCGTGTAGTTCCATGGCACGCTGACTAGACAAGGCTCATCTACTCTTGTAAACAAATTATATTAAAGGAGGGGTCAGCGATTGTAAACTAAAACAATATAGGTCAAATTCAGCATATACTATTTCCCCAGGGTCCGCTTGTGTGTGCTGAAACATAAATCAGATGTTCCTTCACAGTTCTGGCTCTGTAAATGGGAACACAAAGCGGTCCAGACCGTACCACACAACATTATCCAAGCCTTGGCAATGCGTGTCCAATAAGAAAATAAAAAAGGACGGAATAATAATGTAAAAAAAAGAGACATATAACAACCAAAATTGGCATGAAAAAGTCCAAGTCAGGGCACTCAAGATACGTTTGTGCTATAACAGCCTTTTATTAGATGGGCAAGAAACAATAGAAAAATAAATGGACGCATATCGGCCTTCACTTTCTTAGTATAAACCGTGAGTGCCCAGACTTTTTAATGCCAAATTGTGGTTATTTGTCAGGGCAGAGCTTCTGAGGGCAATTTGGGGGAGAACTTACTATATTGCAAGTTGACAACTTTCATGAGCAATTTGTCTGTTAATAGGATCTATATCCCTAAAGCTATTAGGATGTAGCAATAACAGGCTCAAGAACAGCCTGCAAAACTAAACTAACAAAATGTTGGAAGACTTACTAGCCTCTAAAGAAGCCCTGGCAGGCTCTATTCTTGCGATCTGGCATATTCTAAAGCAGGGGTGGGGAATCCTGGACCTGGAGGGCCACTGTTCAGCATGTTTTAGATGTCTCCCTGCACACACCTGATTCAAATGAATGAGATGCCTTTAACAGCACAGTTCAGGCAGAACACTTTCTTGTTTGAGCCTAACCAGTTAAAATCTGCCTAACAGGTAGGATTTGTTTTTTTATTTTGTTTTTGTGTATTGGTGTGTAAAACGGTCTTAGATCTTGGATGAAAGAAGACTGCTTTGCAACTCTTTCTTGCAGGATTTAATAAACAAAAGTGCAACAAATACGATCAACAGGTTGCCCACATTATGTTTCAGAATCATGTTAAGACACAAACCAGCTGGATCACAGCTCTGTACAACCCAGTAGCCCAAACATACGGTCTTCGAACCTGTAATGTTTGTGCTTGTCCTTTATGCCTGACAAGATAATTTTTTCCTAGTGCAATCCACATGGTTGGAGTTAGATGTTAGATTCACATGATTTATAATGACATGGTTGTCAGGCTTGTTTAAGGTGGACTGTTTTGCTTTTTCTAAGCATCTTATAAATCTATTATAAATTGTTTGCACTTTTAGCGGTAGTGTGAATGACATTGAAAGTCAAACCAGAAGTTTGCTACGCGTAAATTAGTTAACTAATTGAAAAGTTTATTTGAAGATGTTTTGAAATAACACTCTTCCAATCCTTCTTCCCCTGATGTAGCATCATTTGGCAGTGTAATTAAACCCTCACCGTCACATTGGCAAACAGCACTGTGATATGATATGGCACATCCTACTGTAGTGGTGAAGGTGTGGAAAATATGTAATGCAATTTTCCACTGCAAATGCTGCCCCAGGCTGTTGCTGTTGGATTTAATTAACATCAAATTATTTTGTTTAATAACAACCATACATTTTTAAACCTTAACCGTGGCTGTCTTGTAGTTAATTGGCCTTGGTCAAAAATGTAACTGGACATGGAAGGGCACAGGAATGTGTGTGAAAAACAGGATTAGTTCCTAATCTGTTTCTCCTTAATAGGCTTCAGAAATATTTTAGTCTATATATTTGTTATCTGTGCAAGTCACATGACATACACTGCCATGTTGTGTGTCCAGCGCAGAGTGGCACCCGTTTGTGAAGAAGACATCCCTCCAGAAAGTGCCGTTGTCCTCCAGGCACAAAGGTATTGAGTTAGTGTCCGTTCGGTCTTTTGGACGTGCGACTCTAGCCTTGCAGGATACGAAGAGGAGCCTGTGTGTTCATCTTGCCAGTGGCTGTTACATATCTGTTAAATCGCAAACATTAAGCCGCTTGAGTAAACAAAATGCAAATGGATTTTTACAATCAACCTAATGTTTCTTATCTTAAAGCAATGTTAATCTTGTCAACAAAACAAATAGAAGACCCAAATAGAAGGCCCAAAAGAAAATTATGTTTTCGATGAGGGCCTGAAGGTATACTGTGGGGTTATGCACCATGGGTACATCATGGCGTGACAAGCCGGTGTACGTTTAATTAGAGGAAAATACAGTGGACAGCAAATGGTTTAGAGGGAAGAAGATCAGTAATTTAAAGTCTTGTTTATGTTTTAGTTTGTTAAAACACTTGTGCTGATACGTTTAATCAAAATGCAATGTGTATTGCATAAAAATACACAATGTGACATTGTTGAGCAATCGCAGGAGAGGGTGTATTGATAGGGTGTATGGTGTTTTTCGCTTGAGTCAGCTTTTGGAATTGTAATGCAGTACTGCTATCGTATTTTCACAAGATTCCTCTATAAGATTTATCTTGCATTTGTTTGAGAAGGCAGCCATTGTTTATAGACCTGAGATGAAACCAGTGGGGATTATGTTCATGAAATACAGCAAAACAATGCAAAATCTGTGTGTGGATTCAAATTGAGTTAATGAAGCCATGCATGCAGTTAAGTGTTTTGCTGAAGTACAATATAAGTTTCATTAATTTGCTCCATCCAAACTTATGAAAGTATGTTCATTACATCAACTAAATAAATAATTGTGTCAGAGTGCAGTCCCTGTTGTTTCGCTGAATGCATTGCAGTGATGGTTGTTCCAATTAGAGTGGTGAGTCTGCGAGTACTGTCTGTGGGTGGTGGGTCATGCTGTGATCCACATGTCTAGAAGTTGAGAGAGGGATATGATACCTTCAGACAACTGGTACAGACAGAACATCCCTACTGGGAGAGAAACAGAAGGATTTATTAAAATAGGGAAACCATTTAGGCTAAATACAGTCTATTATAAAGTGCATTCTGGAAAGTTATTTTTGTCCTTGTGGATTTGTATTCAATACTCTGTTTTGAAATTTACTACTGATTATATTGTCTGTTTTGCAATTAAACTCTTTATGAGGGATAATTTCTAAATACTTGCTGGCATTGCATTTAAAATTGAATGTCATGCTGGGAATTCTGATATTGTTGGTGTTATTGTGAATACTGAAACTGGTATTTGAATTTTCTGTTGAAAATGTTTAGTTTTTCGTGAACACAATTTAACACAATGCAGCAAATCAACTTCTCAATATACTGTATATGTTTGCATTGCAGCGAGTCCTAACATTTTTCCATTGGAAAGTAGAAACATTGCTCTTAATGTTAACTCGGCAGCGGCGGTACAATCAAAAGACCAACTCATTAGCGCTCGTTCTTCAATTATTAATAGCATGCATCAGTAATGCAGGACAGCATTTCAGAAAACCAGCACTTGCTGAGTGGGAAAATGATAAATTTCGCCTCAGTGGGAAGTAGCATACTTGGCAAAACACCCGCTGAAGACACATTGCTTGATGTTTTGACTAAAACTGCATGCAGGATGTTTTTGTTGTGCAGCATATGAATTACTTTTTATTTATTTATTAATTTATTTAAGATTAAAGCAAAGCAGAAAAGTATGTATAACATGTAATTTAGGGATGTTGCTATTAAGTTCCTTGATTAGCACACACAAAGTCAACATGTTTCTAGAGCTTGTACAAGACTAAAACCAGACCAATGCCAGAATTTCACTTTTGCATTGGCCCTAACCCTAACTAAAAATGGCCAACACAAAGGTTTGTCTGCACAATTCTTCATGTCTGTTTTAGCTCCAGGAAGACTGAGAACTGTATTGGCTATATTGTGACTGTGGTTTACAGCCAATATAGTCTAACTGAGGGGATGTGATCACAGGCCATGCCCACAGCTTTGCATCACATCAAATCTATGGGCCATGTAGGGTCCAGTTGCTACAGGTGGTCAGTGACTGTAAGCTAATACATTGTCAAATTCAGCGAATATCTCCTCAAGGTCTGCTAGATGTGTGCAGAGAATATTAATCCAGTGTCTTTGCACAGGTATGACTCTGTAAACGGCAACACAAACACATTTGCTATGCTTCTGAGGGAGCACCCTATGGCACTGAAGGGAAATGTGCTTTTTTAAAATTGTTTTTGTTCAAATATCAACAATCTTTCTCTCGCATTGCTGACTCCACTTTTACTGTGCGTGTATGCCTGCGTATGTATACGCGTGTGTGTACATGCAAGCAAGCTTTTATTTATGCGTCAGATAAATCCTCCTTGCCATAAGCTGAGGCCTGTATTTCTTCCTCGGCTCACCCCACTAGCTATACTGTACGTTCATTTATTGAAGGCACAGGTGGTATAATTATGGCCAAGCACAGGCAGACTGCCCTGTTGGCAGTTGACTTTAATATGGCTTATACAGTGTAGTGACTTGTCCCTGGGGTGACATGGAGGGGGAAAAAAAGGGGCCACCTAACCAATTTCTCCCTAAGCGGCAACCCGTCGCAGATAAAAGCCACGTGACCCAGTGGAATGAGTAATCGGAGAGTCGTTTGCATTTATAGAACAATAAACATCACGGCATTTAGTAAAGGCAGCTGAAGACAATAAAACCACAAGCATATTGTATGCTATTGATTTGTAAGGAGAACGATGGCTGGGGGCTGAAGCCTGCATCCATATTCATGGTGGTGTACAGTATGTAGTACTGTAGCAAATGAAAGCCATTAATCATTTCAGTCAAGCACACCATACGGTGTTGATGATGTGTTTACTGTAGGTGCACTATGTTCCACTTCAGTGGAGGTCCAACTGGAGGCATTGCTCTATAGGTTTTATAAAACAGGGACGGCCATGGGTTATTTGTGCATTTGCAGTTTGAGAAGTCAACGCCATGCTGTCGAAGCCCTCTTATTGCACACACGACCATTCTGTCACTAAAGTGCTGTCCCACCTGGGTCATGTTGAAAAGCCAATCTTCCGCCTGTTACCGGGGATAAGGAAACACAAAGACATCAAAGCTTTCATTTTCCTCACCTATAGTTAGGGTAGTGTGATGCATTGATTACGTCATTCAACCAGTTAGTGGAGGCAGGGTAGCACACACACACACACACACACACAGCGATGGGGTCAATGAACCCGGCAAGCCGTTCAAGTATGCAGAATAGGCCCGTGGAACTCTAGAATGAATGCATGTACGCTCGACCAGCTCTTAACCTGATCTGTGATGGTACAACAGTGGATGCATAACTGCACAGCTACAAACTGAAGCAGTGTATGACGCAGCGTGCATCGTAACAGGATGCTGTAGCATTCGTGTGTTGAGGCTTCTGGTCAGAGATTATCCATGAAAATAATACCTTATTCTGTACCAGTCCCTTAAACAGACACATCAAAGTCGGTGCAGTCTCTTTCTCTATCAGAGAACTGCTAGAGCTGTTTCACAGAGACTGACAGAAGGCAATCCATGCTTTTCTTGTCAGATCTCAGACACAGCGAAAGTGGCCTGAATACCGATAAGCTTCTTTTTATTTTAAAGATGAAGTGTATGCCTGTGTTCCATAGAGGATTCGTCTGTTTTGAGTAGGTTGAATTTCACCAGGATATTATTGAAAATGTCATTCTTTTAAAGTTTTGCATGGTTAAATAGATACCACACAAATGACTAGTGCCGCTACATATTTGAAACTATGCGGTTGAGAGTATCAAGTATTAAATCAAGTGAAACAGACACAAGGTTATGCCCCTGCTTACCTTGCAACACTTTTAGCCTGATTATATCAGTGTAGGAGAAAATACTACATGGGCAGAGTGGAGTATAGAATTATGAGGTCAATCAAGCATTGACTTCCAACCATGATGTATGTACACACAACAAATCAAGAAATGAGGAAATCATGTTAAATAATTATTGTTTGCAGTAATAAAGAATATATTTGTGATGTAGTGTTTTAATACCAAATTTAACCATTACTGGTACACTACAATTACTTCTCCAGAGTTTATTTAAATTATGGATTATGAAATAGTTTTGAGGTTTGCCGTAATTGTGCTTGCGTTTATTAATGGACTTTTATGGAATAATATAGTATCTGTCTCTCCTGGTGTAATAATGCAGGGTCACATTGAATTTTCAACTTAATTTCTGAAGGAGTTGTTAAACCTTTGATGTTAAATGTTGGCACAGCTGGAGTTTGCATGTCAGTGCTAATTACCTGCTAGATTCATACGCTTCTAAAGAAAGAAAACGATACTTGCAAAAAGCACTTCCCAGATAATTTGTGTGGGCTGACAATTCAAAGTTCAATAATATTTGACACCAGATGTAGCAATTAGGAGCTGAAAAAGTAAAGTTCTATATCTTTTAGCCGTCAAGAATGCATCATAGAAGATTATCAAACGACAAAGCAGTATTGCACATGAAATCTAAAGTCCAATGTGTGCTGAGATGCAGCGAAAGCTGAGCAGATGTCGCCTGGGGTGGTGGTTGTGTCGGCGGCAGTTAATTCCAGTGGAAACGGGGCCATCGTGAATGTAAATCTGCCAGCAAAGTGCAGCCTATTGTGGCCCTGTCAGCACTGTTCATGAGCTTGGAAACACCATTTCTGCTGGCTTCTCTGGAGATGTCAAGCATCAGTCCCACCAGATTAGAGATTGTCTTACGAATTAGAACGCCTGAGTGTTGGCATAGAGCTGGAAGCTGTGATTGGCTTTTTGTGTTAGCACGTGGCATGGTGCCATAGTGTGCTACCTCAGAAGCTCTGCCCCCCAAATACCTGTTTGTGTTTTACAGTGCAAGGATGTAGCCTTGTGAGACCACCCTGATCTTGTAGCTTCAGTTTGACTTTGCCGATAATCAGTCTGGAGAGCTGGGAAATCGTTTTTTCAGGCTGGTAAGCCTAGTGTGTGGCCAATCAGCATTGTAGTTAGCTACAGGCGTGGTTTAGGTGTGATGTCAAAAACGACAATGGCGGGTCCTACAGAGGTTAACGTAGTAGCCTAGATCAGTGGTTCCCAACCTTTTTTATATTATTTACCCCTTGAGCTGTTCTGCCACCTCAATACTACCCCCATATGTGTGTGTGTGGATGATTCCCCTAAATGTGTTCTATTGAACACACATGTCCATGTGTTAGCTAGCTGATTTAATTGTGTGCAGTTTTAATGTCCACGAACTTCAGAGTAGTTTAACAATTGACACCTAGCCTGGAGAATTATACAGTAGTTGCAGCTTGCATACCTAGCCTATACATATATTTTACTGTAGCAATTGACATTTGTATGATTTTGTAAATAATTTGTAAACCCCAATCTTTCCACGTACCCCCTGCAAGCTGCTCAACTACCCCTAGGCGTACCCCTGGTTGGGAACCACTGGCCTAGATGATATAGCATCAGTTTTATTATAATTTATTAGAAGAGCAAAGGCTTTTCTCAATGTAAAATATGTTTTCACTATTCTCTCGACTTTTCTACTGCAAGACTATTTAACAGGCTGTGCTGGTTCACAGGTTCGTCCAATCACCTGCCAAGTATTTTTTGAAAGCGCATGCCCTTTTTAAACAGTTTTAGGGGACAACTCTCCAGAGGAAAGTGACTAACAGACACAGATATCTGGCATAGCAGGTTACCATGGATGTGTAGAAACACTCAAGTCTTTTTTCAGCCGCACACACACTCAATGGGTAGCTAGCGGACACTGAGGCGATATTAGCTGAATATGATAAAAAGCTTACAGTATAATCACTGAACTTCACCTAAATGGAGAGGTTGCAACATAATAGAATTAGGCTAGTGTAGTATACTGTATGTTGACTCAGTGGATTTGCGTATTTATGGATATATTTGATTAGTTTCTTTCACATTCTTATAAAGCAAAGTGGCTTCTGAGCCGCAGATCTGATCCATGCCATAAGTTTCAGCCATATAGCCATTATATGAGTTTAGCCAGGTCTGGTTAAAGCTCTAAAGCCTGAAACATTGTCTTAGTCTATGTTCCGATAGCAAAGGAATAAATGTACAAGTGGCAGTGGTCACATTACTGAAGATAAATGTGCAAGGATAAATCACACTGTGTCCAAAATCTCATTCTCCTTTGTGCCTATTGATCAAAAGGAAACAGCAGTGGCCATAGGGCACAGGCCATTAAAGGCCACAAATGTCGTGTCATCGTATTACCAT
Organism: Forbesichthys papilliferus; assembly: GCA_025399855.1. Classification (NCBI taxonomy): domain Eukaryota; kingdom Metazoa; phylum Chordata; class Actinopteri; order Percopsiformes; family Amblyopsidae; genus Forbesichthys; species Forbesichthys papilliferus. The sequence goes on from JAODOY010024134.1 coordinate 20,623, forward strand.
AAAGCTTAGTGTGTCTCGATAAAAGGCCTGTCAGTATTTTAAGATAGTTTTATGTTTTGCCGTGCCATACATTGATGGAAAGTTTTGTTGTTTGTCAAAAAGACCAGTGTGCAACTTGTCAGTTGTCAACGCATCAAGTGGTCGTCGAGGATGAGTTCACAGGAAGGAAATTTAAGCCGCATGTTGTAGCAGACATATGGACGTGCGTTTAGTCGGCTGTTATGCTAATGAGACCATGAACCTGGGATGTTCGTGCGTGGATGTCTAATGGAACTGATTATCCTCATGTGCTCCGTAAGCTTCTGAAGAACAGCAAAAATCCCAATTGAGTTGCTGTTTTGATCTCCAGCCTCTTAATGAAATGCACTCAATAGCATTTGTTTGTAACCTTTGGACCGAATACATTATTCACAATCTACAAAACTGTTACTGTACTCTGTTCTACAGTCAAGCCAGAAAGAGTTCTTTGATCGAGCAAGACTGAACTTTAACTGGGGAAAGGGTTTGCATGCTGTTTTCTTAATAATGTTCAGTCAATTTTATAGCTTAAGCCTATCATCAAAGTGAATCCAGAAGCAAGCATCTATCTTTTCAGTCAATCCACTGCATTAAACTACTTTAATGAAAAGGAAGTAGTGTTGTGTTCTGTATATCTTTGTTCAGCACAGGTGAATGCATTGTGCAGAAAGCATTCATTTGTCCTTGACCTGTTTATTCTCTTTACACTTAATAACTCTTCACAGTAAACACATTTAAATCCATTTAAGTTCCAGTTTAGTCTTACAGTACATATACTACAAAAATACACAGTAAACTATAGAGCTAAATCTGAAACCTTAGCTTTGGCATTGACAAAAACAAAATCGGCATTGATTTAATTAAAAAGATAAAAATTGTCTTACAGATTCTGAACTTAATAAAATGAATATATTATATGGCGATAGAGGCTTGAAGTTGGAGTGCTACTCGGCACGACTAGCTCCTCAGAAGGTTGTTTGGCCTGTATTCAAATTGTGTCAGATGGTTGATCTGCTGACAGAGCTAAACCGATTGGTTTGGCATAAGACAACACAGTGTTCCCATCTCATCGCCCACCTACGGCTGGCAGCAGAATACATATGCTTGACATAATACGAGCAACTGCCACACATACTCTACGTGTTATTGACAATTGAAATATTAGTCTTGTTGAATATTTCTCCACCCATGAAAAAAGGACTCTTTCCATATGAAGTTATTACTTCAGGTTCAGGCTTTGATTGGGCCTGAAAGCATATTCTCAGTGTCATATGTTGCTAGCTGTCTTGCAGAATACAGAGGGTATAACTAGAAGTTTGAAAATCATCATCATAGAAATATGTCGCTAAGTTCATACATTTTGTATAATAAGGCATTTTTAGTTTTTGGTTCAAATGTAAAAGCTGAGAAAAGGGTGTGACAAACAATGACAAAGGGAAAGGTTATCTTGACATACTGGCACAGATTCACAAATGAAAGCAAAGGTAGTTAACAAAGTGTCAATCTCATTAAATAGCTAGCATTTATGTTATCCTTGATACAAAAACTGATATAGCCTGTAATAAAGTTTTGTTTTCTGTTGCTGTATGAAACATGCACTGACATAGCTGGATATAATTTAGAGTCTAATTGGTGTCCATCAATTTACAGCCTCCTGTTTTCTTTACTGAGGACAGTAAACTGATTTCCAAATCATATTCATTAGATTACATTTTCAAATGTAATTCATTACCAATGGCAAGCATCATCTGAACTGTCTAGTAATTGTTTCCTTTCAGCATATAAAAGACATTGTCTCAAACTATACTCACAGTTCCAGAGTGATATACCATTACAATATAATCTGATAAAAAGTATTGTAAGTATAGTAAGTATTTGTGAAAGAAAATCTTTTACAATGAAGTGTAATCTTTTAATCTTTTACAATGGTGGCCAAAATTATAAAATATTGAGGAATCTTATTAGAACATAAATTACTATAACACACAACATAAGGTTACACTAGAGATACATCTGTATACCTATTTGTATACCTTTATATAAGAGAACTGCTAATTTAATGATAAACAGTTAATGCTTCTATAACTTCTTTTTGTCAAAATATAATTTTCTGAAATGTAAATGCACTATGAGAGGTTTCTATAATGTTTCACTAAAAGCTTTTCTGTTTTATGTGATAAATTGGACTTTTAAAGACCGCTGGCATTAATGTTGGCAAACTTCGGAGTTGAAGGCTTGAAGTGCAGTAATACAGAATAACTGTAACATACAGTATTTACAAAATGTGCTATTTTAATGCTGTACAGCGTTAGGCCTACTGAAAAATCACCTCCAACATGTTTTATTCACACTAGAATGAAATTCACAGAACCAGAAAATATGAATTAGCTTATTGACTGATCTTGTCTTGGCTAATACTTAGGCTTCCCAAGATTGAGTAGATCACATACTATAGGAGAAAGCAATTCACTTATAAGATCAGCTTGCACTGCCTTTGATTGGATGTTGTGAACCAATATATGTTCTTTTGTTGTAGTTGCACAACCTCTCAGGAATGTGGTGTTTCCTCCTGTAAAAGTGAGTTATCTCCATACCTGTCATATAAATGTGTGCAATTGGCCTAAAGGGGACCTAGCCACTTTGAATGTTCTGTCAATATTTCCCGGAGTGACAATATTTATGTCACAGTCGTTTGTTTTTGAATATTTATGACCAAACCAGGTTTCACTTGCTCATCAGATATTTTGTTCTTGTGATTTAGTGTAAATAACATTGCTTGCTTCTTTCCTGCTAGGATCAATTCTGAAAAGGAGAATCCCTGTTTGTATATAAGCTGAAATGTATAAGAGTTATCCTTGATGACTGTTGATGTAATTATTCTAACAGAATGACTGGAGTCAAATATAACAGCAGCTGCAAATGCTCAAGTTTGGTGTGTGTGTGTGTGTGTGTGTGTGTGTGTGTGTATACGTGTGCGTGTGTGTGTGTGTCAAATGGAGAGAGATCAGTGCACAGCTACAGCAGAACTATACTATATTAATAGAGCATATATACTTGATGGGGTGGGAGGATGTTCAACGACCAGGAGGAGTTGAGAAGTGGTAGAAAGATTCTCAGGGGAAAAATCACAAATGGAACATTTTTGGAATTCTGGTGGGATTCTCAAGTAATTGTGTTAGAGAGAGAGTGAGAGAGAGAGAGAGAGAGAGTGAGAGAGAGAGAGTCTGAGCATGTGTGTGTGCATCAAAGTGTGTATTTCACACACTGCTAAGATATACAGTAT
>JAODOY010024144.1:0-23922 GCA_025399855.1 Forbesichthys papilliferus
CGCACCCCCCCCCCCCCCCCCCCCCCCCCCCCCCCCCTTCCCTCCCCTTCCCACACACTGGTTGGACCCTACGGCACTGAAAATGCTGCCGCCCAGAGGACATGCAGGGTTATGACACACACACGCTCGCTGTGCTTCAGAGTCCGGCTGGAGTTGTGCTGGATGTTCCACGCAAGAGGGAGGGAAGGCTGCCGACAAGCTGGCTATCTTTTTAAGCTATCTACCTCTAAAGATAGCTAGCTCGTTAGACCTATCTATAGCTAAGTAGATAGCTAGCTTGTTAGCTAGCTAATCTTTATAGCTAGATAGTGCATAACTAACGTGTTCCCTGGTTATTAGTCAGCCAGCCATTTCCTTCTCGTACCTTTTTCTACTCATCTCCTTCTACCCCTCCACCCCCCACCCCCAAATCTATGATATAGGCCGAAATACTTGTAAATGGTGCTATTTTATTTTTTCTCACAGCCACAGGACAGGTCACAGACAGTACTCTACCCTGTTTACATCGTCTTCGATGCTCTTTGCTTGAGTGGCCTGAATAACCAATCCTGCCTGTAAACGGGCAATTATGTACGTTATGTTTATGCATATGAAATTAAACTTTGTACAAAATGTTTTTCAAGATACTTCTGCCCATGAAAAGGAAATATCCTATATTGTGACGTTTTTGTATGTTGCCTCATAGTTGTTACTTGACCACCTTATGCAGTACTTGTTACTTGTATTTTTATGCTTTGTTCCGAAACCGCGTTGTCGTCAACAGCGTCATTTGCACACCTTGCTAAAACAAATCCAGCATAAACCAGCATGAATTCCATGCTGGTTTATACTGGTTAGTGCTGGGCTAGTGCTGGTCTTGCTGGTATACCAGCACACCAGCAAACAGCATGGGATGCCGGTGTACCACAAAAACAGCATTCCACGCTGGTTCCAGCATGCAAAACACACCTTATGCTGGTGAACAGCAATGCTGGAGTTTTTAGCAGGGCAGGAGGCTGAGCAGGTGAAAGACAGCCGTCATCTTTCCCTTGTGTGATGTGATGTGATGTAGCTACAGTAGTCTCTAGTTTGCTTCGAGCGTCTTGTCTTCGTACACTATGCAGCGAAGTTGCCATTCGAGTGGTCGGCAAACGCCCGGAAGTGACGTATCGCAATTGCTTAGCAAGACAGCTCGGTGATTTGTTGTCCAAATCAGTGTCAAATAAATCTTCTTGGCATCATAATACGAATATGAATATACACCAAATAGCCTAATTCGGCATAATAAATAAACAGACTTGGTAAAACCCCTGTGAATAGCCTACATTTGAAACAGTTTTACCACTGTTTACCGTTTGGTTGCTAGGCCACAGCGGTTTGTTGTCACGGAGTTGTTACCGATTTCTCAAGCCACTGCCGATATGACGTCACGCCGACCAGATGAATAGTTTTGCCATGTTGATGTCTGGTCACTGTTAAGTCCACTTAAACCTGATCACCTCTACAGTACATGGACCGGCACTTTAAAGTGTAACTGCGACCCAGATCTGAGCCTGACTCCGCCAATTGCACAACTTTGTAAATTAGTTGAGTGAGGGGAGGGACTTAAAGGAGGACCTCATTAACATTAAAGTTAACATTTTAATTGGATGATGCACGTGCAGACGAGGGGTACTGTTGGAAACCAGCCAAGTTCAGGGCAATTTTTTACGGTTATGACGTGTAGACATTTTCATACCATAAAATATGGTATGGTTTTATTTTTTTTTGTAATAACGGAACTTTGTCAATATTAACACCAGCATGTATGTGTCTCAATACTTGTGTCTAAGTCTTATTATGTAGTTTACAGCTCAAAAAACACAATTTAGGGTGCAGTTACACTTTACAGTAATGCAACTCACAGATTCTGCCTTGTTGATGTGAGCAAAGGCAGTTCAAAGTCAAACACATATTCACTGTTAGAGTAGATACACTTCTTGTTTGAGTTACAACAACCCCTGTAACTTAATTTTCACACTCAGCTCACTGTTTAAACTAGCCTGGTGTAACCAGACCCAAAATTCACTTGGTGAATAAGGTCTGGACACCCTACATTGGGAAGTATTCATAGTCGTTGGTTTCTATGTACCACGAGCCAGGCTATGTTTAAAACACAACCGGCTGCCACAAAGGTGGGATCAATTATCAGAGGAGAGGTAGAGATCGGTGTGAGACTGACAGCATTAGACGGAGGGGTAGAACGAGGGGCTGTCTAAGACAAAAACATCTGTATCTATTTTTATTGGGTCTTTCAATGGACGCTTTATCCAAAGTGATCTACAATTAGTACAATTGACTGATCCTAAGCCCCGCCCGTTTCACCTACACTATCCTGACTATCTCTACAAGGGCAGTTCTTGACTCAAATTGAGGAAAGTCCCTTAAGTTACTATCTATAGTTATGATACTACGTATTGCTAGTACTTCTATGTAAGTGGAAGCTTAGAAACACAAGTATTACAAAGTGACTCCACTCTGTCCAACCTCAAAAAATTAAGTAAACATGAGGAGGTTACCAGCGCTTTTAGCATACCTGGTCATTATGGGTAATATAGAACAAAACCTCCATGCAGCAATAGGGAATTAAATCATGACTTCGGCTGCCATTAAATTAGTCAAAGAAAAGGGGTGAAAACAAGGTTTATACATACAATATTAAAAAAAAGAATACAATGTTCTGTAGTATGATGTGGTTTAATTCCCCACAGTGGGGATGCAGCTCTATGTAAAGTTAAATTACGTGATATCATTATGAAGAGATGAAATATATGCCTGCCTACATGGGAATGTAAAGCATAACTCTTTTTTGTGGTCTTCTGATTTGAATGGTGCTATGGATTCACTTGTTTAGTTTTGTGGTTATTATTTTAACATGTGTGGCTTAAAGTGTAAGAGGAAGTCGGACATCTAATCGTCGTCATTAGACGTCAGTCTAATGTCAATCTTTTTTGCAATGAAATAATTATGGTACTAAAAAAGTAATTCATGTGAACTTAACTGTAACTATTCAAAATAAAGTTTATGTTAATTTGACTTAGATAATCAATTTTATTGTCTTAGCACATAAGTTGAAGTATCTGTATCTAGCTGGACCTACAGTAAATCTTCACACAGATAAACCTGTTTGTTTTTATGTTTGTTTTTTTGGAGAAACCTTGTTTGTTGTTTTCACAAGCTGGTTGTATCAGACATGTACTGTATGCTCAATGTTATAGGAGATAAATCCATTGTCCCTCCTATGTATTAACCTTTTAAATGAATATATTAAACTGAATAAATATGGTGCAGAGTTTGGTATTTTTGTGTGGTACAATTTTACTGTACTATATTGCATTTTAAGGAAAGATGAATGTGTCATTGCATTTGTCAGCGTCAGGAAGTGAAATCATCACCGATGGCCTTCTATTTATACATCTGACATCTGTCTAATAGTTGAGTGAGCATTGCCTTAAAAGTGTCTGTGATCTCTAGGCTACACTAGGGTGTCATGTGAGCTGCTACCAAGAACCTACTCTGTCTGTTCCAGTGTAATATCACCACAACCATAGTCTCGCGAGATCAGCTTCTGTTTAATGTCGCCATGGAAATCAATCTGAAAAGCCTCGGAATCATTTTGAATGTGTCCGAGTAGCAACTGAACTTTCCAATCAGCGTTGTGTTTATATCTATATGGGCGTGGTTTTCCTATCAGCGTCGTGTTTATAGCTATACGGGCGTGGTATAGGTGTGCCGACCATGGTGCCGACAGCGAAAACGATCAGATGGTTCATCCAATCAACTGCCAAGTATTTTTTGAAAGTACAGCCATTCACAAACATTTTAAATGTAGGCTCCCCAGATGGACTTGTGACAACAATTTCTCTGGCATGTCAGGTTACCACAACCATGGCTGTACTTGAAAAACTATGGTAAAACAGCACTAATGGTAATTTAATGAACATATCTATACCAAATAGGTGTTTAAAGGTAGAGAGAGCGATTGTATTATGATAGGCCTACACTTTTTGTCAAATTCAGCAAATATCTGGTCGTTCTGTGTGCACTCTGAAAGAATAATCAGGTGTTTCTACAAAGCTCTGTAATGGAAACACAAAGTGGTGCATACGCACAATAATAAGTCAATGTTTTATATGATGTGTCTTTGCATTTGTAATGTAAGATGTCCTTGAGTATCTTGAAAGGCGTCCTCGAATATAATGTATTATTAAGGGCATATCCTTTTTCTCCCAAGTTCTAATAACAGTTCTCCATTATGCCTCTCAAAATACTACACCACAGATTGTAGCTCCTTCGTTAATATATGCCTAATATATTGATGATAGCAACCTTTAGATACACTATATATGCAGAGGAGATCCACTTAAAAGCTTTCCACCACAGATAGGCTATTGTGCCAGTGCACCATATCATTTATGCAGCTGTTTCTCATGTAGGCTACTGTACGCCTTCTTGGCATTTAATTGTTCATGTCACAGCAGCTTGGGAGCACAGAGAACTTTGAAATCCAACGCCCCTGTGATGACACGGACGCAAGCTAACCACAGCCTGGGTGGTGCTAAGCAGAGTGTAACTGACAGCACCATGTTTGAAAACAGATTTGAGATAATTAGCAGTTGTTGGCCCCCCTCTCTCTCTCTCTCTCTCTCTCTCTCTCTCTCTCTCTCTCACTTCAACCTTACTCTGATTTACTGTTACACAAGGTAACCTTGTATTTGCTGATGGTAATAATTTGGTTAGGTAATTCTGTATTGCTACAGTAGCACAAACTAAAACATAACAACTTGAATGCCTGAAATTCAAAAATAAGGTATTTCAGTGCAGTGTGTTAACTATTTAGACTTACTGTATGTCTAAATATTACAAAATAAACTGATGTCTAAATATGGCAAAAATCCAGAGGTAAGACTTTAAAACACATTTTTGTGGGTGGGTGTACTCAGCTGTGTGGGCGCGTGCATGCGTGTGTTTACGTGTGTGTGTGTGTGCACACGCTTGAGACAGTTCTTGTTTTTAGTGTGACTGACAAGTCCAAACTAGTTAGAGGAAGCAGGTTTAAATGTTGCAGTGACTGTCAGCGGAGGCTGCTGGTTTGACTGTGCGTCCGTTCAGCAGCGTAGCTGTGCGTGTCTACAGACTTCCTCAGTGATGGCTCCGCTTTTCTGAGGGGTTTCAGTCAATGGGATTAACGCCGCACGCACACACCTGCACGCTCTCAGGATACTGGACAAGGAAGATTTGTGACTGACCGAAACATGGTACGGTGACAACCCTTTTATCTTTTATCTTTTTTTTCACACCGTTTGACACTGGTGTGAACCTGTTAACCTCAAGCTCGCCTATCAGTAGGCCTACCGGAGTATTCTCTCTCGCTGTCTCTGTGATGCTTGTAATCTTGATTTCTCTTTTCTTTTGGTTACTGGGGTTTGATATATTCAGGCCGTGCCATGAAATCATGACAGGTGAAAGATTACATTCATGCCTTTTTATCGAAATGAAGGACACATTATTTTTAACGGGTACCAATGTTTGGTTCCTTTTTTAATGCAGGAGTAAAATTAAAGTTTCAGTCAGTTTTTGCCTTAGTTGTTAGAGAGCGTTGGGGTGGATACAATAACTGTCGGGAGTTCTGTTTGTGTATGTTTGTGGGTTTGATGTGTGTGTGTGTGTGTGTGTGTGTGTGTGTGTGTGTGTGAGGGGGGGGGTTTATCAGTCAAGCAGTCAAGAATGAGTCACCTTCTTACACAATGAATGCTTGCCTGCAAACAGGCCTCACATGTTCACCCATAATTTGGAACGGAATGACACCCTTTTCACAGCTTCAGTGATCCTGAGTCTACTCCTACGGCCTCCACGGGTGAGACACCCAAAGCAATTAGAGACCGCATGTTCACCCGCCAGCATATTTGGGGAGATGTGGTTGATTCTCATAAGCGCAGGCTGCTACGGCACGTTACAGATGAAAAGAAATGCATTCAATGATTCTCAACAGACATACTCGCCATTCAGAGTTTAATTTATTTATTTTTGTTTTGTTTTTGGGGATACAGTAAACGAAAAGAAACTCAAATCTATTTGGAGAACAAACACTCTTAGAATTAAAACATGAACTTTGTTTAAGTTGAACTAAATTTAAGAGGAAGCACATTATGGCTACTACAAAGTTAGAGTTTAGCCTATCTGAGGCCACACAGTTGGATAAATCCGTACAATACATACAGTACAGAAAATATGTAACTAGTGTGTGTGTTAACGGTAACCCTATGAAGAACATCACTTGAAGACATCTATAGTAGGTTAGCTGGTTGCCACGTCTTAGATTTGGGTAGTGAAAAAGTTGTAGCAATACAAAGGCACAGGAAGGCTATGCATTACAAAGTTCAGTGCATTTCACAAGTGACTTGTTAGGCCTTTCAGGGGGGGGAAGTGGACTCCAAGTAAGGCCTTCTGTTTCTGTCACAACACTTCCTCACATTCACACCAGGCCTCGCGATACCGACCACAGATTCTCACATTTAGATCCAGCCTCTCGGTTGTGCAAATGTGGCCTGTTAACAACTTAACAGGTCACATAGAATGTTTGGGTTGTTCAAGCAATGCAGCAAACACAGGGTCGCTAGAATGACTAATACAGGGTCCACACAGTATAGTTGTTCCACAGGAACTTGGTGGTTAGATATCACAGAAAAAGTAGTGATATTGTTGGGATAATATATTTAGTTATGGCTTGTAACCAAAGCAAAAATACATACGGATCTTCTTCTTCTGTTAAACTACTTACTGTATGACTCAGGACTTAGATAAACAACAATTGGCAGTCAATAAAGGCTTAACCGGTAGGGGGCCTGACTTTGTCATGGGTTTCTATTTTAAGATGTGGTGAAAAAGAAGTAACCCCTACTCAATGTACATCTCTGCGTTTTGACAAATACAGAACTATCTACTGGGTGCTATTTTACCTAAAGGGAACTGAATATCATCAAAGTAAATTGCGTTGGTATGATTTCTACGAAATTAAATGTGGCTTGTAGGCTACATTCTTGCAGTGCAGAATATATAATATAGTTTTTTGGACCAAGGACGCCTTGGCTGATAGAAAGACAGCACACATATGTATTCACCGGGCCAACAATAATGTGTTTGACTGCCTATAGTGCCATGTATGAAGGTGGGCCAAGAACTATTTCATTAACTAAAATAATTTGACAGATGTATACTGTATATTTATAGCACATGTTGTATATATGTTCATGTATGTTTTCTGACATTTTCATCTATGGAAGAAAATTCGTTTGGGATCAAATTATTTGGGGGACCTCCTGCAGTACCTCTGAGGACCCCCTAGGGGTCCGGGCCTCCCTGTTGAAAATCTAAGTAAGCTATAGCCAGGTGGCAAGCTTTTGTGATGATGTGTCAAGTACATTCTAATTGGCTGTCATATAGGAAATCCTAAATAAATGTGACTATTGTGAGTTATATCAAAGTCCTTATAGGCAAGTCTCGCCATTCGGCAGCCCTCTTTTTACGTCCGGACTTTTATTTCGAAAGTACTCAATGGCATTAATAGGTTTCAGAATTCTCCCATAAAGCTCCATTCAAAGTTTAACAGTAAACAGTATATGGAAACACCATCATGTTGTCACATACTGAAAGTCTGGATATAGCAAGGTTGTCTGTTGTACCTACTGCAGCTATGAAAGTTAACATTAGCTCATGACATGCTACTTTACTGGAAATTGCCCACTTATAACGTATTGTAATGATAACCACTGTTGATGGCACAAAAAACCTCACATTTGTGGTTTATCATTCAATTATGTAGTAGATAAAGGGAACTGCTCTTCATTTAAAGGTTCTGAAGAAGTTACTCAGGAATTGTAATACATTTCTAGTTATTTACAGTATTACTCCTTGAAAAAGTAATATGACTTATTACTTGGTATTAAAAGTAACATTACATTTACAAACGTTACATTTCTAGTTACAATACTATATTACTTTCACATTTACTACCCCTGTCTAGTCCCTTCCAAAAAATGACAACCTGTGTAGCCAGCTTATTTTATAATTGCATCCTCTTTTTTGGAACAATAATTAACCTTAGGAGTCAACAATCAATCAGTCAAAGTGAAAACATTGCAGCATCTCAAACAAGATGATTGGACAGGTTGGTTCAATTTAGCATACCCTAAGTTTGATAGGACCCGAAATCTTGTTCTTGTAATGCAGTAATGCAGCATTACTTGGAATAGTAATTGTAATGTCATTACTGTTTTGGAAATAGTAATTTGTTACACTATTAGTTATTGGACAAAGTAATAATACAACAGTAACTAGTTACTAGTTATTTTCACTTAACATTATTTGATATACCTAGCTGGCATATGGCTAGCTTGTATAGCTATCTAGATGTCTTTGTTACAACTTTGCAACAGGTGGGTAAAATGGAACACATTTAGTTTGGAAGTGGGAACTGCTGGCAATCAGCAATGTCCAACTGTGAATGGAATACTATATCCAGAGCCATGGAAATAACAGAGTTGCGCCATCTCCGTTCACTTCAATGGACCTTTTTTTTTCATAGAAACGGAGCCTCAAAATAGTTACCGGAAGTTAGCTTAAATACTAAATGTACCCTATAAATTCTATCTTAAATTTAAATCGGTGCATTTATTGACTACTAATTACCAAATTGCCCACCAAGCACTTCCTGGAACTATTGTGCCATGGATTTAGCCTCTCCGTGAACCATGTGACTGTGTAACTGTTGTTTCCATGGCTCTGACTGTATCCAGTCGAAGTTGGCATAAGTGTCAATATTGTCAATAAAAGTGCAGAAGGTGTCAGCTGTAACGTGTCTTGCACACACCCTACCCAGCAGGCACTGTCAGACCTGACAACCGTTTTTTCCAGTAACAGGCAGGTAGCAGATAACCATAGCTGAGACAGAGAAGGGTACAGAAGGGTACCCAGTGTTAGCCTCGCAAGACGCTATACGGGCGTGGTTTAGGTGTGCCAACAGTGAAAATGACCAGATGGTTTATCCACTCAACTGCCAAGCATTGTAGTACCTGCCATCCACAAACAGTTTGATGGACTTGTGAAAACTATTCATCTGGCATGTCAGGTTAACCCAGTATTGCTTTATAGTTAACAATATTCCTGTCCTCTCCGGGTGGCCAGTGATGTGCAACCCAACCGATCAAAAAGAATGCAAAGGACTTGCATTTTAATTTAAATTATTCCTATCTATTGATATTCTTCTTGTTTGAACTACCTTCATGAAAATGCACCAATGTTTATTCCAGCTTACATTAATGCATTTTCAATTGAATTGAGTTGCAAAGTGCTGTGTCATTTTATACCACACTGCTATGATGAAGGTTATCGCTGGTTGCAGTCAACCTGATAAATGGACTGCATTTTGAGGGGTGAGTGGCATTTTGGGTGAAATGGGGAGATATATAGTTAAGTAAAGCTCTTGAGCTCTTTCTAACTGCCAAAAGGCATACATTAATCAATTTGAACATTCTAAGCCAATTGGTATCAAAAGGGCAAAACTCCACTTACGCCCTTTTGACATTTAGAAATGTATATTTGTAAAGCATATGGTAAGGATTTTTTATGTTTTATACTTTATGTTTTTACAGTATGTTATGCTTTGTTCATATTGTCATCAGATGGGCCCACCTGGTTCTCACCCCTCGATTTGCACTTTGCTAACCTTACGGCCACTCAAAGCGCTGTACAGGAATGTCTCAAATTCACACACACACACACACCGATGGCGGTGTTGGCCACGCAAGGCGCAACCTGACCACTGGAAGCAGTTAGGGTTAGTTGTCTTGCTCAAGGACACCTCAACACATGGTGAGGATTTATCGTAGTTTGAACCAGCGACTTCACCTATTTCCCCGCTCTACACGATGCTCCACTGTCGCTGTGGTGTTGGTGGTACCAACCCCCTTGTTTCTCCTACGCTCTCCAGTAGAATGTCCTCTATCCTGGGGAGGTTCTTGACCCTTCTTCTCCCTTCATCTTCCCCAACACAGGCCAAGTATCACTGGCAGAGTCAGAATGTCAAACAGAGTGGAGTGGACGACATGGTCCTGCTGTCCAAAATCACAGAAGATGCCATTGTGGAAAACCTAAAGAAGAGATTCATGGATGACTACATCTTTGTATCCTGAGAGATGTTATGTTGAATCAAATATATTCTGTAACATGAACATGCTACATTAAAGGTATAGTCAGTGATTTTAAGATAATACACAGTTTATCATATTCAGCTAATATACTCATGGTCTGGAAGTTCCATTCTGCTCTTTGAAAAAAATATGGTGGTTATTATATCTGGAGCAATACTCTTCTCTAGTTACATTTTACATTATGTTCAATGTTTTCTTGGGAAGAGATACCTACAGGTACACAATAGTACCAATGTGGACACCTTTCCAAACAGTTACATAAATAAATATAATACACAACATGGCCACTATTAGTGTATATGGCATATGGATATGGATATATGCTTCCTCTTTGGCACTGACTCAAAAATGCACTTCTGTCTTTTCAGAACACAGCTCAAATTCAAACCCATATGTCAAATTCACACAACTTGCCACTTATTAAAGAGCTGGTGTGCGTTATTTCTGGCCACAAGGGGGAAGGATTTATGGGGCGGGTTAATAGGTTAAAAAAAGAATGCTCCTTTGGAATGGAGGTGTACCTTTTGCAGAATGGAGATCAAGCATTCATTTTCAGGTGTGTTGAAACTAGGGACCCAATATGATACTGAGATCGGAAATCGGTCTGATACTGACTTGAATAGCTGGATCGGTATCGCTGACAATTGGACAGTTGTAACTGATCCATGGGGCTAATCCAATTAAATGAATTTACAAGTGTAGGTCTACTGTCAAGCATTAGCCATGTCTAACCTACCCAGGCCACACTATCAGCAGCAGGTTTCTAAAATGCAGCTAAGTTCTAAAATAGAGATATGCTGTCATTTACTTTGGAATTTAACGTAAAACTTTATTTAACACTGGAATCGGATCGGTACTCGGTATCGGCTGATACCCAGTGCCGGTATCTGTATCGGTATAGGGACTGAAAAAACTGGATTGTGCCATCCCTAGTTGAAACCAATCCATATTTCTAAGTTGCATAACATACATATAATGTAAAGACATACTGTATAAAGACACTTAGAATATGTTTGCAAGTCAACGTCCTTAACTATGTTGTGCAGACATACATTGGCTCTGTTTTGATATCAGTCAACCCATTTAAGCAGATGCCCTATTTCACTGACAGGGAAATTGAACTCTACCAAGGAGCTGTAAGTGAAACATTCACATTTATTATCTACTGGTCTCTAACATTTCCCAGCATTCTATTTAGTATACATTTTATAATAATTGTGTCTCCTCTTCTGCTTGTCTCTAGGCCCAGTATGAGAATCCTCCACACATCTATGCTCTGACTGATAATATGTACAGAAATATGATGATTGATGCGGAGAATCAATGTGTAATTATTAGGTGACTAACCCTATGGTTTTTTGTACGCATGCGTGTGAGGGCATGATTATGTGCATTGTGCAATATGTTGTATTGTGTCTGGTTGTGCTATCTTGATGTATTGTCTTGTAATGTGTTGTTGTAATGCCTCTTTGTCACTTTATTGCATCGTCATTTAATGTTGTATTGTTGTTTATTGTTCTGAATGCCGTTGCGTGTCTTGTGTTGTGTCTTTAGTGATGTTGTTTGTCGTTCTGCATCAAGTGTCTTGTTGTGTTGTCTCTTTTAGTGATGATGTTTGTCGCCAAGTGTTTTGTTTTTTGTGATATTCTCTCTTTTGTCCTGACAGTGGCGAGAGCGGTGCTGGAAAGACTGTTGCAGCTAAGTACATAATGGGCTACATCTCTAAAGTCTCTGGGGGAGGATCTAAAGTACAGGTATTTACACCATCACAATAACACGTTACGAGATCTGTCACAGCAAAGCTTGCTATCATCAATGTGTGTGCGCGTGCATGCGTTTGTGTGTTAGCATGTCAAAGACATCATCCTACAATCAAATCCTCTGCTGGAAGCCTTCGGAAATGCCAAAACTGTCCGTAACAACAACTCCAGTCGCTTTGTGAGTAAGCGCTATAAGCCCTCGATGAAAATAATACTGTTCATTTCATTTAAATCCTTCCACCCAGACCTCTATAACACATTTCCTAATAAAGGGGTCCTGCATGCATAAACCACAGAACTGTACAACACATCTGAATGCATGTATTGCAATCTATGTCAGTACATGCATGACGTGGCTTACTTCAGTTTCCTGTTTTGTATTTTAAGGCAGTGCCATAGACTGTTTGTTTGTTTTACACAAACAGACTTCTATTCGGGCTCTGAGGTCCTCTACCCAGGGCCCTTTACTGTAATTGTCCCCAGGACTAGTTTCAAAACAAGTGGTGATCGTGCTTTCGTTACAGAGGCCGATAGGCTCTGGAACTTTCTCTCGCTAACCTTGAGAACCTTGGAGTCTGTGGACACTTCTAAATACACATCTTTTTAAACAAGCTTTTTATTAGTAATGTAATTATTGTTTTCTCTTACATTCGTTGCACTATGCTGGTACCTTGTAGTATGCATCTACGGTACTTTCTGTTTTATTTAATGTCCTTGTTCTATGGAGTATTTTAATGTGTATTGCACCTTTTTTATGTTTTATTACAATTTTCTATGTTTCTATGTTGTTGACATTGCATTATACTACACTTTGTGACTGCTGTCTGTGAAAGGTGCTGTACAAATACATGTTACTGTACTTACTTATTTACTAACTTACTTACTTACTTACTTACAAGCAATGGCTTGAACCAATGCATTGCAGTTACAGGTTCAATGTAATGTGTGCGGGTGTGTGCGTGCGTGTTTTGCTCCCACCAGGGTAAATACTTTGAGATCCAGTTTAGCCGAGGGGGCGAGCCTGACGGGGGTAAAATCTCAAACTTTCTGCTGGAGAAGTCGAGGGTGGTGAGCCAAAACGAGAACGAGCGGAACTTCCATGTTTACTATCAGGTCAGAGGCTGATCCGAGACCTGCACAAGCCCTCAGATACAGAATGTGTCACATCCACACTGCTGGTGACAATGTTGTTCAAAATCCCATTAATTATATTTTATACATTAATATATGGTCATTACTGGGACCCCTGTGGCATCTGTTCATATTACATTAGACGGATCACTTCTAACTTCCTAAACTACTAAATGTATTTCATTTGCCCAATGTGTTAGTTCTTATTTACTGTGCAATGTGATACACATTTAGCTCGATACCTACTGCATCCTAACCGTCCTGGAGGGGTGGATTCCTCCCTCTGTGGTCCTTTCTCAAGGTTTCTTACTCTTCCTCTTTATTTTAACATAGAGAGACAGACTGAGACCAAGATCTCTTTTACAGCTGTGGCCTGTGTAAACACATGTACATGTACGGTTTAGGCACACAGACCAATGGAAACATGTTGACGTACAGTTTGGCACAAAGACAAAAGAACATTTCCACAAACGTAAAACATTTTTGTTTATGGAAGTTTTTCCTTGCCCGGCGGGAGGAGCAGGTTGTGGGGGTGTCGTTTAAATCCATGTGAAATGTGGGCTTGTAAAGCCCTGTGGGGCTGCCATGTGATTAAGGGCTATATAAATGAATACACTTGACTTGCCTTTAGCAACGCGTCTCGGTGTGATCGGGGCCCGTGTGGATTTGACGTTAGGTTAGAGCAGAGTTGATAATTACACAACTTAAATAAAGTTTTGGACATTAAACCTCGATCACATGTTTTCACAGCCAGTCGAAATACATTGGAATGGAATATGTCAAACATTTATAACTTTTCTAAAACTTTTTTAAATATAGTTGTTTAATAACTAATAATAATGAATCATATTGTTTACAAAAACAACTTCAGATTTGTTGTCTACATAATATGTTTATTTGCCATGTTTGTATTATTATTGTGTTGTGTGTCATGTCGCTACTCCTGGCTGTAACACAAATTTCCCCTCAGAAATAATAATATCCTTGAACCTTGAACCTGGTTACCATTATGATTTAAATTATGATACGAGCTACAATAACGTCCTTTTAAAAATAATAATTGGTGAGAATTACATAATTATTATAGCTAATTGGATATATGCACGTATAGCTATGCTTTACTTTCTAACTGAACACAAGAACTAACAGAATTATTCTTCTCTGCCTGTATTTCTATATTTTTTGAGAGCATGTTGTAATTCTGCCTGCAGATGATAGAGGGCACCAACGCCCAACAAAAGGAAGCTCTTGGGCTCATAACGCCAGACTACTACTACTATCTCAACCAGTCGGGGACCTACAAAGTGGATGGAACCAACGATAGCAAAGACTTCCAGGAGACTATGGTACTGTGTTGCGCAGTATGGTTAACAACCATGAATGTATGTTAAGAACGTTTACAACCTACAACCTAGTTTGAGTCTCAATGTCGTCATACAAAAACAAGTGCTTAGCTGCCAACTGTCAAGGCTGTCTTGGCGTGCATTTATGGCGTGAGAGGCATTAAAGTCAATATTGACTTATCTGTCAGGACAGGACATAAAAGCGTGTGGCACACATCGAATGCTTGCTTGAGAGTTGACAACCACAACCTAAAAAAAAAACGTTCGTGTACATTGCACAAATGGAAACACGAGAACTTTCTCATGCCAGACTATCCTACTGCAGTTTGCCGCGTATCACCGGTTCATCACGCCGTTGTGGTGTTATTATTCTCTCCAGGAGGCCATGAATGTGATCGGGATCCCGGGGGATGTTCAGACCCAGGTGCTCCAGATCATCGGGGGCATTCTCCACCTAGGAAACATCAGCTTCATAGAGGCGGGCAATTACGGACAGGTTGAGAGCACAGACCGTGAGTGACACGCGTACACACACACACACTTCCTCCCATGAGCACAAATAATCGAAAACACACACACACACACGCACACGCACACCGGCACCACCGCAGTGTCTCCCGTAGGGAAGCAAGCCAATTAAGGCCTTGTGAAAACCACGACAAAGGCTGTCCCGTGAGAAATATCGCGCTAAGTGATTTTACATGTGCATCTGAAACCTATCTTGGTTGTTCGTCTTCTTCTCAAGTGTGTTCATCTTTAAGACTGCCAAGTTAAGCTTACATATTTTATTGTGGACATGTTTGCTATGCCTATAATTGGCAAACTATCAAAATTGAAAGGTCATACCAATCAGCCTATAGGACCTATAATCCTTCCACCACATTGCTGAGGTATAAAAAGGTAAGGCAACTAACAGATGTGTGACCCGCCTTAATAGCCTACTTCCATGACATGACCACAGACGAAGCGTGTGTTTTCTGTTTGTTGCGTGGCTCTCAGTAGCCTAACAGTATATTCATGTTTAAGATCCTCATAGTGTTTGTCACATACATTAGTCCACAGAAAGGTGAATGATGGAAAGTCACTTATAAACAGTGTTTGACTCTTTTACTGTGCTGGTACAGAAATAACAAATTGTCGACCTTTATGAATAGTATGTTAGCGCATCACAAACATGTTAATAGTATGGAGGCCTATTTGAAATATCACTTATACAACAAATGTTTTGATCATTTTAGTTGATAGTTTTCCATAAATCGCCCATTAATGAAACTTTCCACATATGAATAGATGACACTGCAGACTGTGGTCACAGATTACCGTGTAACAAGTGTGCTAGAATATGGGGGTACCTATGGATCACAGAAAACTATTCTCTGGACTGGTACTCAGAAACTGGTGGCGTGATGGCAGTGTTCCCCCACTCCGGTCCTGAATCTCTTCTACCATTTCGCTATCTTACCGTTCTCTGTGGGTGCTGAAAAAATAATACAGTTCTTCTACACAGCCCTGGCTCTGTAAATAGGAACATCAACAAAGTGGTGAACACCGCTCACATCAACAAAGCCGCTTAGCTTCACAATGCGTTTCAATGTGCTGCGGAGAGATATTGTGTTGATTGTGGTCCTCCAGGACCGCGATTGAGAAAATATGGCCTTTGGTGTTAATATGAACCATGTAATGCAATGTAATGCTGACGTGAGTCATCTGCTTTCATCTCCGTGCTGCTGGACAAACCCAGTGCTTGCGTTCCCTGCCTACCTGCTGGGCATCGACCCCAGTCGCCTGCAAGACAAGCTGACTGGTCGCAAGATGGACTCCAAGTGGGGAGGAAAGTCAGAATCCATTAATGTGACTCTCAACAAGGAGCAAGCTACATACACCAGGGACGCCCTAGCCAAAGCGCTCTACGCACGACTCTTTGACTACCTGGTGGAGGTATGGATCACATTTTACTGTAATACATGTTTCATCAAATTCAGAGAAGATCTTCTCACAGTAGTTCTAGCTCTCTGTTGTGTGTACCCATGTCTCTGATCAGTACAATGGTATTATATATTATTATTATTATTATTATTATTATTACTATTATTATTATTATTATTATTATTATTATTATTATTTCTCTTTATCCCTACCAGGCCATTAATAAAGCCATTCAGAAACCCTATGAAGAGTACAGTATTGGAGTGCTTGACATTTATGGCTTTGAGATATTCCAGGTTAGTCGTGGTCTTAAATATTATTCTTTAATATTAATATAAACCCACCAGTGTTACAGTATAATAGAGCATCTGTCTGATAGGTGATAGACCTACCACCGCACATTCACATTGTATGTATCTTCCCTTAAAGAGAAACGGCTTTGAGCAGTTCTGCATCAACTTTGTCAACGAGAAACTGCAACAGATCTTTATTGAGCTTACTCTCAAGGCCGAGCAGGTACAGTATGGCTACAGTGCACTACATGGTCATAACCGCGATGCTTCTCACTTCTCAATTCAATGTACGTACGTTGTCTTAAATGTACACTAGTTACCTAACTGGGTTAGAGAAACCCAAGAACTCTGAAATGTCTGCCCAGTCTCCTTGTTTATGTTTTGAAATACAGCAAATGTCCACGAAAGAGTGTGAGAGGGGTATGCACTCCTGGAGTTTCAAACCAAAACAATAGTGTTTTAATTGGTTTGAAGTGGTTCTCTTCTACTGGTTCTCAAACGTGTTCCTTCATTTCTGTTGTGGTCTGCTTTACCCGCCCGCTTTAACCACTCCTGCAATGTTTCCCCAGGAAGAATATGTACAGGAGGGAATCAAGTGGACACCCATTGAATATTTCAACAATAAAATTGTTTGCGACCTGATTGAAAACAAACTGGTAAACACAACACATATCTATTAGCACAGACTGCCAGTTTCTTGCAGTAGTAGTTTATTTTAATTTTTTTGGTCTCTGTAAATGTCTACACATTTTCCCCATAAACATCAATTTCTGACATTTATTTTAGTAGGTGTAATCAATTAAGAACACTTTGATGGCCTAGCAAGAGGTAATTGAATGGGATTGGGGAGAAAGAAAACAAAATAAAGAAAAACATTTGTAAGAATAGAAATAATATAACGCACTTTACAAAGACAACAAGGAAACACAGGTCGACCTAAATAACACTAATAGACAGTCTGTTGAGTTAGACTAGGAGCGTAGACCACTCTATGTTCTCTCTACTCTACAGGTGAACGTAATAGCAACATGGCAGCCAAGACAAACAGGGCAGTTGCAAGTATCTTTAGAATAGTGATCCTGCGTCAGCCATTATAACTTGTATTATCTCTCTCATGTGTTACTCACGTGCGTTAAAGGTATAGTCAGCTATCACAAGCTAAATGTAAGATAATACACTTTTAGAAAATTCACCATTTTGCTAGATTAGCGTTCTCTTGTTGAAAAAATCTAAAAGTGGCGAACCCCGCTCGTATCAACACAGCCGTAGCACTACGCTTTGCTTCACAAAGCATTTCGACGTGTGAGGCGCCACCCGCGATATGATTTGAGCTCTAAGTTAGCAAGAATTACTTTAATGTTTTTAATCCCTAATCAACACTCAGTTACACAAATGACCTTGAACATCATTACAAAGGTCATCAGCAAGCTTTCTCCAGATTGACTGACAGTAGCTTTAATGACGCGCCCCCTCGCTGCAGAACCCCCCGGGCATCATGAGCGTGCTGGACGACGTGTGCACCACCATGCACGCCAAGGGCGAGGGCGCGGACGGCACGCTGCTGCAGAAGCTGCAGGCGCAGGTCGGAACGCACGAACACTTCAACAGCTGGAACTCTGGCTTCGTCGTTCACCACTACGCCGGCAAGGTGCGTTACGATGTTATATATTTATTCATTTTCTTCTTCTTTGTTCTGATGGTGTTGTGTATGTGTTGTTGATGTGTTGTTGTTGTGTTGTTATTGTTGTATTGTTGTAGTTGTTGTTGTGTTGTTGTTGTTGTATTGTTGTTGTGTTGTATTGTTGTTGTGTTGTTGTTTTTGTTTTGTTGTTATTGTTGTATTTTTTCCCCAAACCCACTCAGTCCATTGGGACTGATTAGAGAAAATTGTGTTTTAGATTTCTGTCTCTCATGGGACGACAGTGGCTTACTGGGTAGAGACAGGTGATCCTGCAGTCGCTGGTTCGAACCCCGCTAGCTCCTCACCAAGTGTCGATGTGTTCCTGAGCAAGGCACCTAACCCTATACTGCTCCCGGTGGTCAGGTTACTTGCAGGTGATTGGATGAACCTGTGAACCAGCAGAGCCTGTTAAATCCACGCTTGCAGAAGAAAAGGGAGAATAGTCTAAACGTATTTTCTACTGAAAAAAAAGCCTTTGCTCTTCTAATACATTCTAATAAACTGATGCTATATTTAATCACCTACGTTAACTTGTGTAGGACTCATCGTCACAGCTAAACCACGCCCGTAGCTAACAGTATGACGCTGATTGGCCACACGCTAGGTTTACCGGCCTGAAACACAATGATTTCCAAGCTCTCCAGACTGAACCTCGAGGCCAAGACAAACTGAAGCTTCCGAGATCAGGTTGGTCTCGCGAGGCTATATCATGGCACCCATAAAAACATTACCAAAAATGGAATTAGTGGGTTATCTAAAATTGGCTCAATGGGCTTTTATCCAAAGTGACTTATTGTAAGAAGCAGGTATAGGGTTAGGTGTCTTGCTCAAGGATGCGTACAGGTAGGCTCCAACTTCAGTGCTTGAACCCGTGACCTTCTGACCCTGACCGCTATTCTTCCCCCACCCCCGCCATAATAAAATGGTAAAAGCATTTTCTAAAAGCGTGGTCGCCAACTAACAAGTGGTGTTGCTCTTTGCCCAAAGCCCCAGCACACTGCAGAGTACACTTTGACTTTCTAAGCATTTTCCTTGAAGACCAGTGAAGAGAAACAGGCAGTGTGGGACAGAGAGATATTGGGACATGATGGCGGGTATGATGTCTGCCCATGTGGGCAGGGAGTTATCAAATGCACCACATCTCCACCCAGTACGAAGCTGTTGTAAATAAGTAGGGTTGATTGGACCATCCGGGTCGAGCTATGCTGCAAAAGAACCAATCATAAAGAACGTGCCAGCTGTCCCGCCCTGACAGATGCAATAAAACTGTCAATTAAGTAAGGGCTGTACACGCCCAGACAGTTTGCAGCCAATCAAAACTCTTTGTAGTGAGTGGCTAGGTGCATTAATAGTGTTATCATGTCAACAATTAGCTTTAAAGACATTTATTCTGCCTAATAATAATAATAATCAAGATCAATATGACAATTGTTCATGATCCAGGTATGATGTCTGTTATGATCTGAATAAGATCAATATGATGATCATTGTTCGTGATCCAGGTGATGTCTGTTACTTTAGGTGTCATATGACATCAACGGCTTCTGTGAGCGAAACCGAGACGTGCTGTTCCCTGACCTCATCGAGCTCATGCAGAGCAGCGAGCAGTGAGTCCATTCCACGTTATGGTGAAACAGCAGGCCCTAGAGTGGACATAGATTGGATCCTCACCCTTCATTTGTCTTTGTAGCAACTTCATCTGTAGCCTGTTCCCTGAGAATCTCAACACGGACAAGAAGAGCAGGCCGACGACAGCCAGCTCCAAGATCAAGGTAAGAAAAGCAGTAGATCCAATCAAGTACAATTAAGTACAGCAGCCGATAACAGAATGAATCAGTGATCCGGACCTAAGCATTACACTGTAAAGATATACAGTATATATACAGCATATATTATACTGTATATATACAGTATATATACAGTATATATTATACTGTAGATATACAGTATATATACAGCATATATTATACTGTATATATACAGTATATATACAGTATATACTATACTGAATGTTAAATCTGTGATCCTCAAAGTTACATCGGACTTAAGCAATAAACTGTACAGTATATAGATATATAGATATACATTATATATATATATACTGTACAGAACGTTAAATCAGTTATCCGGACCTAAGCAATAAATATATATATGTACAGTAGATATACTTAATACACACATAATAAATAAACTGTATATCTACAAATATACTGTATACGTATATGTTTTTGTGTGTGTGTACGTACATAGTTTTTAGCTAGGCCTAGAGTGCAAGGTTGGCACTGACTTGGCACTGCTACATACTGTATATGCCACCAGATGGCATAGATTATACATTATATATTTTGAATAATTGTAAATTGCATTCAAAGGCGCATGATACATCATTAAATATGCAATAAGTGGATTAAACATGCATTTTAGATCATAAATATTGTGCAAATTAAGTGCAAATTAATATTTATATCTACAATTTACAATTTTGTCACTAATCAAATGCTTTTTATTCAAAGCATTGAATACAATAGTAGACCACTTTTGATTAGAGGGCGTTAACATTTAAATGGACAAAAAGTACACTTGTAAACCAGCCATGTCCTTTGGGGATTTTTAAAAGGATATGTGTGACATGTAGAACTTTTTAACGAATATGTGTGACATGTAGAGCTTTTTAAACAGATATGTGTGACATGTAGAACTTTTTAACGAATATGTGTGACATGTAGAGCTTTTTTAAACAGAAATGTGTGAATTTAGAGCTTTTTTAAATGGATATGTGTGACATGTAGAGCTTTTTTACACAGATATGTGAGAAATGTAGAGCTTTTTTAAACGTGTGAAATGTAGAGCTTTTTTAATTAGATATGTGTGACATGTAGAGCTTTTTTAAACAGATGTGTGACGTGTAGAGCCTTTTTAATTAGATATGTGTGACATGTAGAGCTTTTTTAAACGGATATGTGTGACTAGAGCTTTTTTAAACAGATATGTGTGACATGTAGAGCTTTTTTAAACAGATGTGTGAAATGTAGAGCTTTTTTAAACAGATGTGTGAAATGTAGAGCTTTATTAAACAGATATGTGTGACATGTAGAGCTTTCTTAAATGGATATGTATGACATTTAGACCTTTTTAAAATGGATATGTGTGACATGTAGAGCTTTTTTCAGACCATGAGATTTCATAAGTGAGATTAAGTCAATAACGCTGAGAGTAAGGTCTGTTTTATCAGACGTTCAGCACATAGTTTTTTATGTGACGTAATGCTAAACGACGTTAGAGGCTGAGACTAGCGGAGAGGTAGAGAGGTGAGCCATCTACTCAGCACCTTTGGGAGAGGCATGCGCTTCAGACCAAAGCAAAGAGGAACACAGGCTCTTGCAGTTTCTTATTTATTAAGACATAGTAATCTGAACTTGGCTGAACTCAAGCAGTGATTTAAGCCCCGTTGTCTCCCCTCAGCGACAAGCCAATGAGCTTGTCAACACTCTGATGAAGTGCACGCCCCACTACATCCGCTGCATTAAACCCAACGAGACCAAAAGGCCCAAGGACTGGGAAGAGAGCAGGTTTGTGTCTACAAAATACATCTGATGCTGTGTTTGATTTCAGCCATTAGAAAAAGTATATAAAAGCAAACAATTTGTAGCTTCAGTTTAATTTTGCCATGAGAATCAATCTGGAAATTCTAGGAATCATTTTGAATGTGTCCAAGTAGCAACTGAACTTTCCAATCAGCGTCAAGTTTATAGCTATAAGGGCGTGGTTTAAGTGTGCCGACTATGGTGCAGACAGCGAAAACGACAAGATTGTTCATTCAATAAAATGCCAAGTATTTTTTAAGTACCTGCCGTTCACAAACAGTCTCAATGTACGGCTCCCCAGATGGACTTGTGAGAACAATTCATCTGGCATGTCATGTTAAAAATGTTTGTCTCCTGTAGCAAAATGTCAAATCTGTATGTCTGTCTGTTGATAATATCTTTCTGTGTACCTTAGTTAGTCCTTACCTAAATTATTTGTATTTAAAGGTATAGTAAGCAATTGTTAAGATACAGTAAAACACATTTAGTCAAATTCACCATGTTCCCAAGAATCACTTACTGTACCTTTTAAACAGTTAATGTATTTTTATAATAATGCCTTCACCCATCATTTGGTAAATTGAATATGACTCGATCAGCAGGTTTTCCCTGTACCTTCAGTGAGTGTAGTGTTGCTTCACAAAGATACAGGTTCACCTCAATGTTTTGTGTGTGAGAGAGAGAGAGAGAGAGAGAGAGAGAGGGAGAGAGATGTGAATTACCTCTGACTACAAAAACACTGTGATCTGTTTTTTTCCACTAGTCCCCACTGAAGGGCTCCCGTTTTTGTGGCTTACAACACAAAGCCATCGGTGCCACAGTCCTTGCTCCAATAGATATGTATTACGTTGCTCTATCTCTCTAATCTATTCGTATTATAATATTGTTGGCTAACATGTACAGGGCACTTTGCCCAAGCAGTGGCAGCTATTAGGGTGAAAGTGTTTTTTACTGAATTCTTCTAGGGGAAGGAGCAAGTTATGGGGGTATCGTTTGTTTCCATGTGAAAGTGGAATATGGAATATGAAATATGGGCTTGTAAAGCCCTTTGAACTGTAATGTGATTAAGAGCAACGCAGCCCTTTGAAACTGTAATGTTAAGGGCCATATAAATAAAATTGACATTCCAGGGGAAGCTAGTTTATGTCCACACCCTGAGTGATATTTGCCCAGTGCCACAGGTGCCAAAGCCTATCTAACGTGCACGCGCACACACATCTATACATACATGCATTTGATCAATGGCATAGGTTTTCTTTCTTAATCTGCTTCTCTATTGCAACATTTGCGCACACACACACAAGTATACACACGGCAGTAAGAGTAAATATACACTTATTTAAGTGGATTTATTGGGTCTGCTGCTGTTGCCCATCTACATGACGTTCGTTGTGCGTTCAGATGTGCTATTCTGCACATCGCTGTTGTATAGTTATCAGAGTTACCGTCTCCTTCCTGTCAGTTTGAATGAGTTTGTCTTCTAGCCTGAGGTGCGTTCAGAATTGGCTTACATAGCGAACGTTTGCGAATGTATGCATGCACATATTCACACAGTTTTCTGTTCGCTTTTCGCCCGCCGCTAACGTTTGCGAACACAAGCCAACGGTCAGAGGAGGTAGTTCTTGGCGAACGCATATTAACACTGGACGAAGGGTGACAGCTTAAATCTTTTTGGAATGTTTACACAAAACGTTCAAAATGCAAAGTTCAGCACAAACATGTTCACCACAAATGTTCGCCACTGTTTGTCAATTATGAACGCACCTCTGTTGTAACCAGACCCACAATGCACCTGGGGAATATGGTCTGGCCACGCTGTATTGGGAAGTGTTAACAGTGGTTTCCTCCTGCTGGGCGTAGACTTCGACCTATCCAATCATTTTGAAATAATTGGATAACCAATCCAGCTGGGAGGAGGCCTTGGGGAAGACCCAGGACTAGGTGGAGAGATTATATCTCCACACTGGCCTGGGAACGC
>JAODOY010024155.1:0-23919 GCA_025399855.1 Forbesichthys papilliferus
GACCCCCCCCCCCCCCCCCCCCCCTTTGTGTCTTGATTTGAAACAGGCCACATTTAAATTAAAATTAAAATTTGATTCACACTGAAACGGTGTACACAGTCAATTGTTGATTACTATAATTCTGGGGACGTGGCCTGTAATTACATTCATGGTGTCATTGCATAATGTGTATTTTATGCTGCACTTTTATAAACAATTATTACTTCCTTTTCGAAAATGTACATAGGTTTTTGAGACTGTTCTCATTAGTCTGATGAATCGCTACAGCTTTGCTCTATTTTCCTTTTCCAAATGTATAAATCAGTGTGCCGCTCCTTGCTTGTTGTAGTATTGGTTTAAAGTGTTGTGTGAAGTGGTGAGAGACACAAAGGGAGCTGCTGGCCCCGCTGTTCTTTTCTTGGCGGCTATCGGAAGTTGCTCCATGTCTAATTATTAATTATTCATCCAAGGCGGATTAAATGTGGCCCAGTTTCTCCTGTGGGTGACTTTGGAGCGGAGGGATCTGAGTGACGGTTCAACTTCTAACCCAAGCCTCGCAGTGCAGAGATAGCAGATAAGGCTTGAGCTGATCACTATCGCTCTCTACGGAGGCGTAAAGGATATTTCATGTCTGCCCGTCTTTACTCTCTTGCTTAATGTCCTGTGAAACATGGGAGCCAATCATAAGTGGACTGGCATTGAGAACAAAGTGTGCAGACATGAATGGGCAACAGCCAGTAGAGGAGGAGGAGGAGGAAAAGAATGGGAGTTGGTGGAGAAAGGCTCCTCACGTCCCGCCATCTGTGCTGGCCCACTGGGTTCCCACTTTGATTCATGTTAGAGAGAGAGGCCCAGAACAGAATCATACTTTGTATAATGGCCCATGTGTACACTACCTGCACGCACGAGTGTCGCCCCGATGCTGATGAATAGCACCGCTGAATGGAGCAGTGAGTGAAGCGCATCGGTGCGTCAGCACAGAGGCAAATGTTATAGCATGCTTAATGTATACCTTTATATCTAAACCTCTCTTCTTTCCTTTCCAACTTTAGCGGCCAATCAGAGGGAAGCTCTGAAGTCTCCATTCCACCTGAAGGAGGAGCCCCAGGCAGAGGAAGCCCTGAGTCCCAGGACCGCCTCCCAGTGTCAGTTGCAGAGCCAGAGTCAGCCAAGCTTTCCTGGTGCGCTCTGCCACGATGGACCAGTGGGGGTGGCAGAGCGCCTGGGCCCCCTCAAACACAGGGAGGGAAGCCCCATGGGCACGAACAGCTTGCTTAGCCACGACATCAACGTTAAAGTGGCCTCGGAGCTGCTGATGAAACTGTCAGGTAGGGTGTGTGTGTGTGTGTGTGTGTGTTGGCATCTGGTGTCTACGTGTGTGGCTGTGCATCGTAAACCTTCTCATTACAAATACGGACATTCCACCCACGTTGCTCACATGTTGTTGTTGTTTGTGTTTGAAACACAAACTGTGCATGTGGTGGTAGAGAACATTGTGACGCTGTGAGAGTGGTGTTGGGAGAGCAGTAAAGTAGTGTGAACAGCATTTATTTAGTATTTTTTATTGTAATGCTCGTGTCAACCACAAGGGTACTGTAATTCCGGGCAACAATCGATGACGTTTAATGTCCAAACATGCTGAAGCACCATTAATCCCCTTTTTGCGTGTTTGAGTGATAATGCTGTTTTTCGAGGGGGCAGATAGGCTAGCGGTGCTACATTGTAAATTGTCTACGGGCGCTGCTGACAAAGTCTTGCTGTCTCAGGTTAGCTAATAGGAGGAGTTGGAAGACCAGCTGTAGGTCAGAGGTTATGCCGCAGACCATAGAAGAGATTCTGTTGTTTGCTTCTGTGGTTCACCATGGAAAGCTGAAATTGAGGGCTTGTCAAAGGTGAGTAAAAGGGTGGCTGTGGGGGAAAAAAAGATCTCTGGTGCAGTCGTCCTTGTTTCTCAGAGGTCTCTGTGCCACGTTTTGGGCTACAAAGCTCTTTTGTCCCCTTGTGACTATATATAGGTCACGCCATCTCGACCCTCCATATCTGACCGCATCTGTGGCTCATCACCCCATCCTAAAGTTTGCCTACAGATGGACATATTTTTCTGTTGTGCAGTCAATTGTGTTTTCTCTCTGCTGGAGTCTCTCCAGAATGAAAAGCTATCGATTGGCGCTAGCTATACCTGCGATACGTGCCACCGTAAGCCCTAACCCCGTCGCTCATGTCGCGATGCACATACAGAATGACACCACATTTTGACACAGGCCTGCCATTTTCTCCAGGTGGCAGTAGTTGCCCGTGCCACCTGCGATCTGGTTTGGATCCAGTGAGCGGGTCGGTGCGATTATACCCGCTTCTTTTGTTTTGGCTGTGTAACGCGTCTCGCTGTACTGCGGCCCAACGCAGATGTTATTGTTGCTTTTCAATTGCCGCACACAGTGTCACCGCTAATGAAAGTTTAAAACAGCAGCTTATTTTAGCCTTGTCCAAAAAAAACAAAAAAAAACAAACAAAAAAACCAACCCCATTAAGTGGTGGGTCCAGTTCAAGTGTGTTACAGACAGGTGTTTGTCCACTGTGTGCTGCTGGAGTGTATCTCTCAGGCAATCAAGAGCATAATTTGCTCAAGTGTGTATCCATGTGTATGGATGGAGCTCGCTGCCTGCCCGTGCACAGAATCTTTCCATCCTAATATTTGCACTGCATTTGGCGTTTTTATCCTGCTCTGTGCGCTTCACATTTTTACCCGGTCTAAAAGCTGTTGACCGGAGTCAAAAGTAGAATGTCACATCTGTCTTTACCGGTGTCGGGCCATTGTTTTGAAATCCGCCGTATAGCAGTTTGAAAGCCTTTAAGTAAGTATGTGTGCGGCCAAACACAAAGCAAATGGCGTTGTAAGGACAGCGCTGTGGGACGCAGCTCTAACTGCATCGTGTGCCAGTGCCTGTGTGTGTGTGCATGTGTGCGTGCTTGTGTGCCTGCGTGTGTTATGTGTGTGCGTGCGCACGGTTGACAGCCACCGTGCGCACCGGTTGCCATTGTTCTCCCTGGGTCGGCTGGTGTTCAGAGCGAGTCACACTGGCTGCCAGCGCTGCTACACATGTGCTGCTGCACCGGCTGCCCCCGGGTCATGTTACGCCCCCGCCCGCCCATGCGTGCACGTGCACGCGCGCGCGCCTGCGCTCGTGCACGCGCACTTTAAGACGAGGGAGAGATGAGGATGTGTGCCCCCGGCCGACGCAGCAGGGGAGACTGACACATTAGCGAGGCTGTACGTAACCACGAGCGTTGTACTGCCCTTCCCTTTGTTCTCGGTTTCTCTCTCTCTACCTGTATCTCTCTACCTCTCTTTATCTGTCTCTCTATCTCTCTTTATCTGTATCTCTACCTCCATATCGCTTTCTCTCTCTCTCTATCTCTCTCTCTCTCTCTCCTTCTCTCTCTACCTCTGTGTTAACCTAATCTTTTTGTCCTGAAGCAGCATGGCTATAACGCTTACCTCCCTCGCAGGCAGGCACACACACACACACACACGCACGCACACAAACACGGTAGCACTGCGGGGGTGACCCTGGTTAGGGAGAGATGCCGCAGCGCCCCGCTCCCTCTCTGCCCCCTCGCGCGGTCCTCGGAGCGCCGTGCTGGCCATCGCCATGGCAACAGCGCGGGGGCGGTAGATGGGAGAGGGTTGTCTGGAGTGACAGCCTTGACAAGAATCTAGACCCCCAGTGTGACCCTGGCTAGGGGATGGGGGAGGGGGGGAGCAAGCAGGAAGGAGAGAGAGGGAGAGAGAGAAGGTGGATGCTTGTTCCGGTCATGCAAGGATTAAAGAAGCCACAGAGTTCAAGGTCACCTGCACCTTAACCCCCCCCCCCCCCCCCTTCCGCTGCCCGTCAGCTGTAGAACACAGCAGCCCAACGCGTTCGCAGCCGCTCGCGTTGCCACGGAGCGCCGCCCCAGCGCAGGCTAATTGAATAGTAGCATGCGTCTTGGCTCGTTCTGCCCCGGCACAGGCAGCGCAGGAGTGGTGGGGCTGTCATCATTACTGCCCGCCGCGCGCTATACCGTGCACTGCGTCACGTCTGTAACTAGGTCACTCCTGCTCCTCTCTCTCTCTCTCTCTCTCTCTCTCTCTCTCTCTCTCTCTCTCTCTCTCTCTCTGCCTCTGCCTCCTCCTCCCCGTCAAACGGCGCATTCTGTGCGCCGGTGAGTCTTCTTCGGCCTTGCTAGCGCCGCCGCCCACACATCTGTTTAAAACCATGCCTGCTGGTGTCTTGGGGCTAATTACGCCGGGCTAAATAGTCCCCGGCGCCGCTGGCTAACATGCAGCCAGCAGATGGGCACTGGTGTTGCAGGGGCAAAGGAGACACGGTGTCATAGGGAAGGGGTGCGGGGTGGGAGGGGGGCCTAGGTGGTGGCCCTGCAGGCTGGCAAAGAGCGACAAGCAGCCAACGTCACCCACTCACCATGCAGCCTCTCTCACCATAGGTGTGAAGTCACACTCCGGCGCTGGCTAAACTCACTTGTCGTGCCTTACATATAGCCCTTCCCCCGCACGGAACACTTGACAGGCCGTCTTCCCACCACCGGGGCGCTCGCCACCTCGCTAATTAAACGCCGAGCCAAGCCCGCACCACCGGCGCAGATATTAAGGACAATGGAGGCTATAGGGCGGAATGAATTCACCCATTTTGCACATTAACTCGCTGGTTCATACAGGGAGGAGGGAGGTTCATTGATGCGGGTTCCTCTTTTAAAGTTCCAATCAGTAGAACTGAGATGTGGCTGGGGGATCTCTGTAAGAAGCAACGGTGGCAGCGGCTGCATCATTTCTGTCGGTAGTATTGGCACAGCAGCCCCTCTATCACTTTATCTAAAGCACTGCGGTGCTCTGCCCATGCCCTCGCCGTGCCCCCTCGGTGTGCCCGCGCACTAACCTCTCACTCCCACCCTCCCGGTCTCCATCTTTGTTTTCCTGTCCTTCGCTTTCTCTCTCCCTCCCACTCTTGCTCTCTCTGCTGCTCTTTCGCTCTCTGCCGCGTGCTCTCGTCTTCTCCCTCTCTCTCTCTCTCTCTCTCTCTCTCTCTCTCTCTTTCTGTAATTCCCTAAAGGTTTAATTTCTCAGAAATGCACAGAAGGCTTCTCCTTTAGTCTTCTGCTGCTATTTGTTTCTGCTTTGTAGCCGGCTAGTTTTCTGTGCTGCATAATGATTGAGTGAATTATAGAGAGGCCATTGATTGGCTTCAGCTCTACTTAGAGCCCTGATTTTCTTTAATGACAAAGCCTCGCTGGTGCCGTGCCAGCTGTATGGCAACGGAACAGCTTTCACCGGGGCCGTATCTGGCCGGCTGCTGGGCTGCTTACGCCGTGCGCTGTTGTTCTACAGTCAGACGGAGCTGCCGTTTTGCCACCGTAGAGCCGCCGGGCTATTTAAAGCTAGCCGGTCCAGGAGCGACGACAGTAGCGTCAGCAGCAGAAGCAGCAGCAGCAGCAGCAGCAGCAGCTGTCTGCGGAGTCTGCAGGCCCACATGACATGCCGTCTCCACACTAAAGCCTTTGAAGCGCCTGAACTGTTCACCCCTGGACGAACAGGTCGGCTAGAGAGCAGAGAATAGAGAGTCAGGCGTAGGGGGAGGTGGGGGGGGGAGAGAGAGAGCGTGCTGTCATTTAAGCTACCGTTCCTGCTTATCCTCCAGCCCGTTGCTCTCATCCCCCTTTCCCTTTGCTTCTGATTGACTGTCCCTGTACCCCCTGTTTTTTTATTATGGCACTCTCCGTCTCTCTCCCTCCCTTCCTTTCACTCTCCTCTTTTTCCGCCCTCCCTTGCTATGTCTGTCTTCATCGTTTTATTGCCACTCTGTGGGTGCATCAAAGCAAAGGGTGATAAGATGGCTTTGCATGCGTTGAATTCGTAATGGCACTTGGCTGCGTTAGTACATCTGTATATCTGGACTGCACACCTCTGCCCCGCTCTACACACACACAGACACGGCTAGACAGTTAGCCTGTTATGTCCACGCTGATTCAAGTAGACACATAAGGTCAAAGTTGATCAGTAAAAACAGAGCAGCCCACACACCCCAGTCACATTCACTCTGTCTCCAAAGCTCAAAAGTGCTATGTCAGACTTATCACAGTGTGTATAGTGCTGCCGTGTCACCTGAGGGTTTGACTGACATCTACGTCATGCTGTGAGCCCAAACATTTAGTACGGGTGTGCTGTGCGTAGGGTGCCTTTGTCCATACATGGCTGTCGTCGGAGTATGTCACGGCGCTCCTGTTGCCATTACAAACCCAGTTGAGCTGGGTTTACAAGTGTTTATGTGGACTCATTTAGAGCAGAGATTCCCAGCATGGGTGTGGCTCTCTCTAAAGGTCATTGGTTTGAGAGCCTCTGATTTTAGAGGGTTATGGGCACTATTTATTGGGAAGAGAAGTAGAGAAATACATTTTTAACATGGTTTTATTTTTGTTGCAGGCATGGATATATATTTTCTTTTGTATCACAATTGTATACAAATTTAGAAAAAAAGCTTCCTCTTTCCACCTTTTTATTGGGAAAAAAAGTAAAATGATGCCCATTATATCCTACTGTAAATGTACAGTATGATTAATGGTGCCAAGAATAGAATGTGCTTCCTAAGCACTGGATTTTAATGGTTTGAATCTACAGTGCGCAATTCATAAAAATGTCTCTACTAGGTTTGACATTCACTTTGTGTTATTGAATGTGGGTTTAATGTTATATTCATTTTCTAACCCTGATCAGCAGAAGGATTCATTTAAAAAGGTTAGCAGACTCTTTTCTTAGAACGTGTGCACAAAGGAGCGCTCGCACACACCACACAGCAAACTATATTCTGTAGTCCGTGCTGACACAGTTACTCAGCCAGAAAAGGGTGACACATGTCCACAGACACACACAAACACACATAGAAGTAGACACATAGACGTAAGACACTGGGCACACTCAGGAACACTGGCTGCTTCATTTTGGAGCTGCAGCACATAAAGGTTGCAGGGCCCAGTATCTGCTATTTGTAGCTGTAGTGGGATGGGATGATAATAATAAACAACAACTGTTTTAGAGGTGCATCAATTCAAGTTTTTTAAGACAAGTACCAAGTACTTTGTTTAGAGCAGAGGTCTTCAGTGTTGGGCCAAGGACCCCTTAGCTGATTGAAACATGGCACAGGGACCCCCTATCACATATCGTATGACATATTTGTTTACCTGGCCAACAATAATGTATTACAATTGGCCACTAACTAAGCCATTGAAATAATTGACAGATTTCTATATTTATAGTAGCGGTTGTATTTAAGTTAATGTGTATTTTCTGACTATTTATTACATTTTTTGGAGAAAATACATTTTGGATCAAATAATTTGGAGGACTTCCTGCAGTACCTCTGAGGATCCCTTAGGAGTCACGGACCCCCTGTTGAAGATCTCTTGTTTAGAGCATCAGCCGATACCAAGTAGGCTACCTATAGAAGTACCGGTACTTATTTTGGGAGGGAGGATGGGTGTAAAAGGTGCCTTATGGCTATATATAAAATGTATATGTATTTGAAAGTAGTCACGTTTAAGTAGGGCTGGACGATATGACCTAATATGAAAATTACGATTTAAAATAGAAAATTGTACCTCGATTATGATTACTGAACGATTATTTTGCCTTAATTTTGCTTTTGTTTGAGTTCTCCTCCATGTTGCTTCCATGCAGCTAAATTAAGGCTACACTATCAGCTGCAAGGTTTCTGAAATGCACTTTGCAATTTAACATAATTTAACACTTGAATCGGATGGGTACTCGGTATCGGCCGATACCAAAAGTGCCTGTATCTGTATCGTTATCGGGACTGAAAAAACTAGATTGGGTGATCCCTAGTTATTACCCTGTAATACTGTGTCAGTAACGTATCATGCATTTGGAATCGGTGAGCGCTTCCTTCAATTTTGCCTACTCCACGTAACAAGATATATGTCGATATTGTTTATTGCAGGTTATGGATTATTGCTGTGCCTGGGATAGGGGTGCACGATATTGATAAAATATGATATTGCGATATTTATAATGAAAATTTCGATATTCATTTAAATATTTTTACATTTTAAACATTTTTAAACACATTTAAGTAAAAACACAAAGGTTATGGGAAAATGCATCAAAATATATTCATAACATATCAAAACGATACGTTCTCAACTGACAGTCATATTGGACTGGTATAATAACAGTAATTCCAAGCTACCAAGAAAGCATTCTTTTTGGACTAATGTTTCCTCTTCTATTTCTATTATGTCATTTGCTTCCTCAGGCACACATCTTACTTTTCTGTCTAAATCAAACACAACTAAGCCAAACAGCCAATGGACGCATCTCTCCACAAAATAAACTGAATATTGCACTTCCTGCAACATATTCCATATGATATTGTGCAACGTGATATTGCGGTAATGATACTGAGTCGATATTATGTGCACCCCTAGCCTGGGATTGTCACAATTTCAAGATGGGTGTGCCGTGTCAGGGTCCCAACAAATAGACCTATCTGTGAACAACCATCCCTCTATATCCAAACAGGATTTTTATCAAAAAAAAAAAAAAAAAAAACGGCCTGGGAATATTCAGTTAGAGGTTCTGAATTTCGGTTTCGATTTACTTTTCGGTTATTCGTCCAGCCTTACGTTAAATGCCTTCTCTGCAAAGCCAGCAAGCTACAGTTTGCCTGAAAAGGCAACACACATAGCTTATCTGGCTTGTTTGAGTAAACTTATGGATTGTATTTCTTAATAAAGATAAACATTTCTGTTGCCCTCTCTCTCTCGGGCAAACCGTTTTCTTCTCTTATTAATAAACTAGCTGCGCTGGAGAGTCGTTCACTCTCAACACTAGTACGGTGCTGTGGCAGCAGTAGGCTACGGACTGTGTAGCTTCTCCAGTAGCCTATCGAAACAGCACGCTTGTAGTGGTCAGAGCACTGCATGTGGAGTTGTTTTGCTCACATTTTTGGTTGCAGTTTTAATGTTAAACGTTTTTTGTCGGGTTGGCGAGTCACATAAACCCCCCACCCAGTGTTAAAGCTATTGACGGTGCGTGTACACCACACATGCATGTGCGTGTGCAGAGTCACTGACCGCCTGATGTCTGTGAGGGAGAAGCCATGAGGGTGAAGCCGTGATGGCAGCGCTCTTGAGGGAGAGAGAGAGAGGGACTGTGTCCCTTTGGTGACCGCGTCCGCCCGGTGCTCTTTAACCCCACCACCCTCTGTAGCCACTCCCAATCAACTCTGGACACCTGATTAAGAGATTAGTGGGCTGGCGGTGGTCACAGTCCCCTACCGCTGCCCTCTACACCAAGGCCTGGGGAGGGGGAGGCTGCTGTATAGAAGCACACAATGTAAACACACACACACACTCGTGGAGAGCATGTAGGCACATACACACACAATAGATGCATGCTCATTCATACATGCACACACAGTGTTGGCCGGGCTCTGACCTTTTGGTGGCTCGCTGTAACCATATTGAGAATATGATGGGGGGCAGGGGTCACCGCGGGGTCACAGTAGAGTGTGCATCACTCCTTCTTCCCTGCATAACTACCTCCTCACCCCCCAGCCCCCTGCCCCAAATCTCAAACACCACTCCCAAACCTCCCTCTGCCCCTCCCACTGCTCTGCTTCCTGCCAAACTCGTATAGCCCATAATCGCCCTGGGTTGCCATGTCAGCAGTGCCATAGCAACCCCGCGTTACTGTCCCCACCGCTTCCCCCCCCCCCCACCGTCCCCACCATGCCAACACTTCAGTTAAGATGTGTCAGCCCAGACATACAGATGTAATATCATCTGGTGTTAGCTTGCGCTATTTGCCCGACCTTTTGAACCTGTCTGATATGTGTGGCGCGTGAACAAAAAGCCATTTTACTTGAGTTTTTGCGTCATTCTTGCCCACAGAAACCTCAGACCTCTGCTGACATGCTGTGCAAAGAAACGTCCGGGTGCAAAACCATCGGCTTCGCCACCTTTTACATGCAGCATTATGAAGACACCTGTGTGGCCGTTTGGCTTATGTTTAGTATGTGACGGCAGCCTGTTTGTCCTGCCTCAGTGAACCCGCTGATGCCCTCCATAGCAGCTAGGTGACCTGCCGGTGCTCTCCTTCCCTTATAATCGCACGACTTGCGGCTAACTGGCTCAGCCTGGCTTCGGAGGGAATACCCATGTTATGACCACCATTTGGAGTTATATTCAATACACCATAATCAAATCTCAAGCCTTTGTGACTGTCTGAAGATTTTGATTGAAATAAGAGTTAACAATTTGGTCGTTGATTCACGTGTAGTGAATCAATCTCAGCCCCTGAAAATATCGTACTTAAAATGCCATGTGATTACAGATTCTCTAAATTGAGTACACAAGAAAGCAAAGATAATTGGATTTGTGCAGGATAAGCATACTTTATCTGTCTAATACTTTGATAGAAGGGTTCACCAACTTCAAGTGGCCTGGATTGCATGTACAGTGCAGTGCATGTCCAAATTGAGGTCACTTGGGATGCTAAAATTTTTTTTTTTGTCATTTAGTTAATTGATTTAAAAGTATATTCAGGAATGAGAAAACATGTAAACAATGCATGTACAGATGTAATATACATTTTTAATTACTTTGCTATTCAAATGCAGCAGTTGCAATCAAATTCAATTTATTAACAAAGGCAATCTAATACATTAACAGCATTCCTACAAATGATTGAGCCTTTCTTAATGATTGAGCTTCTTTTCCTCTAACGTGTTTTCTGTGATGTCGTCAGTTTAGATGAGTTGGATTTCGAAACCTCTCATATTAGGCATGATATTTCCATATGTAGTGTAAACATGCATAATGCCTGAGCAGAATTGAACATTTAGCTTTAAATCAAAATACCTAATTGGGAGAACTCCATTCAAGCAGATTCACATAACATTGGGCTTGCGTTTGAATTGAAAGCATTTGAAACACGGGCACGCATTGGGCCTCATGTACTAGCGCCATAGGTTAGCGCCCGTTGGCACGCACATGACTAAAATGCTATTCTGCCTGCTGAAGCAACACAGGATTGCAACTCGTGCTTTCCTGTTTATGCATATTCATTCATGGGAGGGTCGTGGGGAGTGTCGCGCTAACAAATGGGAAGAGATGCGTAAGTAGAGAGTGATTACATATTCCGTTGAATGTATGAAAACTGTGTCAGTTTTGCGGTGAAAATTCTGCGCCTCTGAAAAGCAGGTGTTATCCCAGTTAGCGCGTTTCTTTGAACAGGGGACGCATGCAACGGCAAGATGAATCAGAGCACGACGAAGACACAGGTCACGGAGAGACGTGCTGAGAATATTTGATTGCTTGTGTGCTGTTAAAATACATGTTTACTCACTTCTTTCATTTACACGTTACAGTCACCCAAACATACTTCTATTGTGGTAGAATTACGCCCCGGTTATCTCTAAGGTTTGAAGATACACATAGACAATACGGCTATTTATATATAGGTCCACTTACATGATCGTTAAACTTGTTTTATTTTACTGAGTCTGCAGTCCATTTGCTTTCGGGCGCCGCAGCTTACAGATAAGGCTGGAACATAGGCTACTCACCGTGTCTACTGATTACGTGATCAGTCGCACGTTTAGCACATCCAATGTAAAATGCGCTCGCTTTTACGCTGCACTCGCATACGTACACCCATAAGGCCCATACTGTACAAACGCTGGCGACCCTATGTGTGTGTGCACGTGTGCGCGCGCTTGAGCGTTTGTGTACGGAGGCCCTCCGCTGCAATAAAAGTCTTGAGGGTGATGCGTGAACCTCTCTGGTCTAACCCAATGTCACTAAAGTGTTCCCTGTCCGGATCTGTCCACAGAAAACAACAAAGATACCCACAGCCAGAATGTGGCGGTGAAGGCGGAGCCTATGGAGGTGGACCCGCTGCCCACAGAGCTAGCCCCGCCTCCCTCCCAGCTACTGAGCTTCAGCACTTTAGGGGCGAGCGACAAGAGCGAGTCCATGTCCCGCCTTTCGGAGTCGCTGGGCTGCCCCCAGAAAGATCTCTTCTCGCAGGACATATCGGTCAAAATGGCCTCCGAGCTGCTCTTCAAGCTGTCAGGTAATATTAGCTTCCCTCTAGTGGCACAGTACTCATACTAATGTGTGTGTGTGTGTGTGTGTGTGTGTGTGCGTGTGCAGTGCACACTATAGCCAGAGCACGCATGTTCAGAGCTCAACCGTAGACACGCACACACACGCACACACACGCACACACACGCACACACACACACACACATTGTCCTCTCGTGGCACCTCGGTGTCAACCTTGGACTGTTTGTGAGACTTGACAATAAAACCTACATGTTTCCATTTCCATCCTCTGGTGGCCATGTAATAAATGGGAGAATATATGACGGCTAATGTGGCCCTCAGCCCCACCCCCCCTTCCCCCTGCTTGTCCATGAAAGTGACATTGAGGCAGCAGACAGCTGTTTGCATTGCAAGATGAAGATAGAGCTGCTTTGATATGGACCTATTGCCCCCCAGAGAAATGTGTGTGTGTGTGTTGTTGGGGGTAGGGAAGCACGTCGACCTAGGCAGGGGGCCTGCCTCCATCCACTCCCCCTGATTGCTTCTCTTAAAAGCCATATATACAGTAGCCACCTTTTTAAAAGCTCCCTTGCACACACACACACACACACACACACACACACGCGCGTCTCTCTTTCCCACACGCAAGGCCCCATGGGGAGCAGTGTCTGTACAGATGCGCCCCCCTCCTCCCCTCCTCCTCCATCTCCTCCTCATTCTCTCTACACTCGTTTCCAAACATGCCGGCTCAAGCACACTTGGCTGCACACATCTCCCCCCACCTCCCCACCACCTCCCATACACACACACACACCACATCGCCTCCCTCCTTTCTCCCCTCACATTTCTTCCGTGCGGCATCACCATGGCAACGTGGAAAGAGACCTCTGTCCTTGGCGAGCAGTGTGACAGAGTGGGGTGGTTTGGCGGGGGGGGGGTGGTTGTACAGAGGATAAGGAGGGCAGTGGGGCACAGAGCATGGCCCACCCAGGGAGCCTGGGCACCACTAGCCCGGGACACCCACAGGGACGCCCACCTGCACTATTCACCCGGCCTCTCGTCAGGGACAGTCTACCGATGGTCCTGATCAAATACGTACCTGCCCGTCAAAACGCTGTTCACGTGTGTGTTATGTGCAGTGAGAACTACTATGACACGTCGAACGGCTTTCTTCTGCGTTCATGGAAATGCGGTGAACACTAGTGGTGCCTATACAACTGTACATCACCGATTTTTTTGTATTTTTAAAGGGGGACTGCAACGGAGTGGGGCTGCTGTCATACAATGAGTAATCAATATGAATTACCCAGAGCAGTAGGACCTCCGAGACACATCAGTAACCAAGGTCGCCGTGAGCACCGAGATGGTTGCGGCTTTGAAATTCACTTCAATATATCGCCTTTGAGCTCACTCATATGGCAACAATCTCAGGCACTTTGTGTAGCATTTTTACGGCTGAATACTTGGATTCCACAGCAGTGGCATTTTTGCGCGCTGTCTGTTTACAATAGAATGGCCTCGCCAGTCTGTGACAACCACGTGTTGTCGATTTTTAAATGCATTACATTTTTACCTTTTATTGAACGTTTACCCACCGTGTTAAAGCATACGTACTGTGGCGTAGTATAATTATTAACAGTTTACTGTCCTTCTTTACTGCATACTTGGGACAATATTTTAAAATGAACTTTATTTTATATTACAGAAAAGGTCAGCAAAGCCAATGACCTCAACAAAGACTGCAACATCGTGGGAATGAACAGGTAAGGTCGTTCTGTTACATAGTGACGCTATCCGCCATCTTGCTGCACACATGGCTACATTCTACATTAGCTTAGGTGATGTATGCTATTGTCGTTTGGCGGTTCACGACCGCAGGCCCGCTTTGACCTCATTTCATTGGTTGCAGTCCGTTCCTGGACGAGCGCTTCAGACAATCACCCTTTAACTCGCGCTCCAAGAGCTCTTCGCCTGCTGCGGCTAGCTCGTCTGCCAGGGCTGCCTTCCATGGTAAGACACACACACGCACATTTACATACACCCATTCACACACACAGTGGATGCACACAGACATTTCAAATCATTAGCGTTTGAATGCGGGCACACAATAATGAATTATGCACCTGATCTTGGTCATCTTATTATCTATTACTGTATTGTATTACTGTTATTTTAAGATTTTGAAATCTATTTGTCAGAACTGGTTATCTAGAAAGAAGTTAACTGGTTACTATGTTTAATTCCTTAATTTGTCTTGAGTTATTTTAAATGACACACACACACACACACACACCTTTTAGAGCGTTACTAGAGGCCTGTGCCTGGGGTCACCACCAAACCCCCACCCCACTGCAACCACGTCCCGTTACCTCTCAGTATCCGGGAGCTCCCCCTTTGTCTTTCTGTGCCAGTGAGAGATCCCCAGGTTA
The DNA here is from genome assembly GCA_025399855.1 of Forbesichthys papilliferus. NCBI lineage: Eukaryota > Metazoa > Chordata > Actinopteri > Percopsiformes > Amblyopsidae > Forbesichthys > Forbesichthys papilliferus. The sequence goes on from JAODOY010024155.1 coordinate 14,526, forward strand.
ATTAGCCTGTGCCAGCCTTGCCTGTCCCTCTGCCAGTTAACGGAGATCTGATTGGCTTCTAGGTGTCAAGGGTGTCCTGGAAGTTAATTCACCTAGCCCACCTCTTCTTTCCTTTATGTGGTCAGCGCTGCAGACGGACCCAATCCCCCTTACCCTGCCTCTGATTTACACCTCTTTCTCTGTTTCTTCTCCCTCATGGAGTCTTTTCTCTCTCCCAATGCCCAGGTGTGACGACTTAAAAGCCCATTATAATCTTAAACTAACTCGGCCCTCCCCCTCTCTTAGGATAAGCAGAATCAGTATCTTAAATGACGACCCCCACCCCCCCTCTCTCTCTCGCTGTATATTCTCTTTCTATATATAGAATGGTCTGTGAACCCCTCTGCTTATCCCAGCTCACACTAGCTTTCGTAGGGTGAAACATTTTTAGAATCATAACTCTAGCTAGCTTTATGGTGTGTGTGTGTGTGTGTGTGTGTGTCCTCTTTCCCTCCATCCTGTGTTAAACGCTTATCAATCTTTTCTCATCTGTGCCCCATCCTCACAGGCTCTAATAACACTGATTTAACCATTAATGACTTCAAGGCCTACACTGGAGCCTAATTGTCTCAATTATCAGTACACGTGGCCTCAGGCCTGTGCCCATTGGCTCCTGCTCTAGGTTAGGTCCGAACCTAATCCAGCCTCTGACTCAGGACAGCTAATGCTGCAGCTAATGCTCAACTGCAGTTACAGAACCGGTGCGGCACCTTAACAAGGTCTGGGCTGTTTACAGGCCAAGCCATACAGACGAAGGCAGGGGAGGAACATGTGTAATTGCCAGTTCTAGTGGCTGCTGTCATTTTAAAATGCATTCAGCCAATAATGGTGCCAGGACATCCATTAGTGATAGGATGGTTACAGTTGCAGATTTGCTTCTTGAGATGTTTTGACACTGGTCGTCACCTGTCTGACTTGGACCTTGTGAGAAAAGACACACACACACACACTTTCTTTCTGATCTGCCGAGCTAGTTCCCTTGCTTGTTTCCTCTTGTAGGTCTTTATCACCATACAAACACAAACTCATTCACTGTCAACTGGGTGTCACACTCCCACTGGTTGGGCCCTTATTACAGTGGTGAGTCAGTGAGCTGCAATAACAAGGACTCGTATGACAGCTGACTCGGTTGCAATAGGCTGATTAAACCTAACCAGACTGTCAGCAGGCTCATTTACTATTTCACGGTCTGCAATGCAATGCCCACTTCCCAGAAACTCAGTTTTTCAGTTTCTTAGATGGAGCACTGTTTATTTTGAATTACTCTGCTATACAGTTATAGAGGCTACTTCTTCTACAGTATGAGGTGTAGAGACTGCATCATAAAGTGTGCTATAAACTAAATAGCTTCCGTTAACCCATTTAGAAAAACAAAATATATAATAATACTACAATTACTACAGATTGTAACAAGAAGATTAAGAATGTAGTATATTAATAAAGACACATTTTAGTAAAAAAATTTAAAAAATGTTCTACTTTATGCATATTCTCCTAGAACAAGTTCTATAAATACTCAATTAAACTACTAAAGCTATCACCGGTATGTTTATTATATACTGCTATGTAGTAAGATATAAGACGCAATAAGAATAACAATGGCTATTAATATTCAAGATAACATGTCAAGTAAATCCTTTGGCGCTGTCTGACGCTAGGGTGCAGCCCCAACTAAACGTCCTTCAAAAATGACTGTTCAAGGCCAACACATCTGTTCTTACACGCTTGCCAGTGTTCACGCTAAAAAAATGAACCTTTCAGTGGAAATTAGAGACTCATTGAGCGTTTGGACTGTCTGAAAGTATTTCTTTCTTTTTGCCACGTAAGAAGTGCTAAGATATTGTGAACGGAGATGGGTATCTCTTAATACGCAGTGTAATACGTATACCTAGCTTTGGAGTCCAAGGTCCTTATGGTACACAATCTATCGCAGTTGTGAAGCACAAGCTGTGAATCACAGCTAAACTTCAACTCCATTCCAGCTTTGTGCAAACCCACTTAGTGAAGCGGCGCAAACACTGATTTTCTCAGAATTCTATGAATACTATGACGTTTTGATTCACTGAAAGGACTGAGGGATGGAAAAGAGTTATTTATCTTTAAACATGAATCTACTGCTCACAGCATCATATTGTAGGCTATACAGGACTGTACAAACGTGGTCACTGGAGGGGGGGGGGGGGATCCCTGACTGAAAATAAATATAAAATGTAACTACTGTGTGGACAGATGTTTTGTCTAAACATCTGACCACATAGTCCTGATAGGGAGGGATCACTTTGACTAAGATGTAATCTTATTCTTCTTGGCTTGTGAGTGTGTGGGGGAAACCTGGACTTTCCCCCTTTTTCTTTTTTCCCCCTCCTGTTACTTCATCATACTCACCATGTTCCTCCTATCCCTGTCTCATGTCATCATTATGTTTTTATGAACAAAATTTTGTTTTTTATTTCAGATTTTCTTTTAGTTTATTTTGCTTGAATTTTATGCAGAGCACCTTGAATTTGCGTCATAAAATCACATTCGCCTTGCCTTAATGTCACTGGACACACCCCGCCGTGCCTCTCTGGTCCATACTGTAGGTGCGATGGGGAGTAGGGGCCAGGGCCTGCGTGTGGCACCCAGGCTGATTAGCATGGACGGCCATGCGTCCCTGGCAGAAGGGCTCAGGGCTGCTCTGTGGTGCAGGGCACATGGGCACCTGCTCAGGAGGAGGCTGCTGCGTGAGATGATTATTGTTGCTGTGAAGGAAGGCGTGCAACGGCAGTGGAGCCGCTAGTAAGCACAGAGAGCGAAACATGCCCTGTGATTTGCCCTCCCTGCTCTTAAGCGTTAAAGTCATAAGTGAACGCAGGAATAAATACCCAGCGTGAAACTAGCAGTTTGTTTAATGTAGGATATTCAGTATACAGAATTGCAGCGCTTAATATATAAAAGAGCATGTTGCATAGAGGATTTCACCACCTTCTAACCCTTAACAATGTATGATATTTAAGCTTTTCATATCCAGTATACATACTGTCAAATTCAGGGAATATCTCCTCACAATTCGTTAGCCGCTCGTTCTGTGTGCGCACTGGAAACGAATCAGATGTTCTTACACAGACCTGGCTCTGTAAATGGGAACACAGTGGCCTCGGACCACACGACCACACAACACTTTTGCAGCCACGGCAATGGGAATTTAATTTTGGGGAGCGGAGGAAGCACCCTATGTCATTGAAGGGAGAGGTGTGTTTTTGTGAGTTCAGAAATCTACAGAATGCCACTAGCTTAAGCATGCCTAAACATTTAGCACATAATACATATTTACAAACACGTAAATGCTGTTTGGGCTGATTGAAGGGCTTTTCACCCGCACCCTCCTGCCACCCTCATGTGAAAGGCAAATCTACTGTCCAGAGTCGCAGAAGCGATGCACCTTTTTTTGATGTAATCATGAGAACAGAACAGTAAACGAACCACGTAGATGAACCAAATAGCCTATATATATATATATATATATGTATTAATGGTCTGGTCTCTAAATAAACCTAGCCTAATTTATTCATGAATTACTATATGTACAGTAAGACAAAATATGTCCAATAAACATGTAAACACATTTTACAGATCTTTTCTGTCCAAGGTAAAAGCTTTTGAATCAAAACAAAATTTGTCAAAATAATAAGTATGCCCATTCTATTAGCATCTGTCAGTTGGTTTGGCTGTATGCTGCTTGCTAGCTAAATATAAATAATAAGACATATCACTACAGTATATATAAGTCAAGAAGGTGAATGTGTGTCCCGCTACGCCGCCATCTCAAAAGTTAAATATATTTGATCTCGGAGGCAGGCGGGCATGTTCTCGATTCTTGCACACAAGCGGCAAATCTATCGAGACCGCGCCCGCCCACTCGCCGTACCATCCACCCAACCCCCCCGCCTAGCCTGCCTGCTTCTTATTGAAAATGAATTGAACACTAGCGGGTGCCGCTTCCGGTGTGAAAATACTTTAAGGCAGCGATGACGGTTATGATGATGGTGTGTGTTTTCCAGATTCAGAAAAGGGTGGCATTGAGCTGGGCAATGGCATTGCCCAGTGGAGACTGAACGAGCAGCTGTACCCGTGTCCTGTCTGTGGCAAGGTGTTTGGTAGACAACAAACTTTATCCAGACACCTGTCCTTACACACAGGTCAGTACACACACACACACACACCATATACTGTATGTGCATATGTATATCTAGTCACTGTATTCCTAGTTAATGTGTGTGTATTAGGTCAGTACACACACACACACGCGCACACACACACACACACACACACCATACTGTATGTGCATATGTATAAGATAGTCACTGTATTCCTAGTTAATGTGTTTGTATCAGGTCAGTACACCCACACACATATACACACACACACACACACACACACACCATATACTGTGTGTGCATATGTATATTTAGTCACTGTATTCCTAGTTAATGTGTGTGTATCAGGTCAGTACACACATACACCCACACACACACACACACACACACACACACCATATACTGTGTGTGCATATGTATATCTAGTCACTGTAGTCCTAGTTAATGTGTGTGTATCAGGTCAGTACACACATACACACACACACACACACACCATATACTGTGTGTGCATATGTATATCTAGTCACTGTATTCCTAGTTAAGGTGTGTGTATCAGGTCAGTACACACATACACCCACACACACACACACCATATACTGTGTGTGCATATGTATATCTAGTCACTGTATTCCTAGTTAATGTGTGTGTATCAGGTCAGTACACACATACACCCACACACACACACACCATATACTGTGTGTGCATATGTATATCTAGTCACTGTATTCCTAGTTAATGTGTGTGTATCATTGCCTTAGGTTCATGTGGATAGTGTGTGCCAGCGTGCATGTTTGTGGGCATCCTTGACTAAGTAAATAAGGTTGACTAGACTGGATTACCCCTCCTTTTAAAGAGATTACCACCATGATTAGTCTCACTGGGAAAACAGCTTGTGTAATTACCCAGCTAGAGCAATGCCTTCTAGCGTGGTTGTGTGTGTGTTCACGAGCGAGTGCACACGTACACACGCACGCACTCTATAAAAATACACAATTGGGTCTCTCATTTGCCTTATATGATCCATAGGTGTGTGTGTTTTCACACACACACTCAGAGCCATGTGCTAGCACTCTGTTTTGCCTACTGTCCTGGTTACTTTGTGCTTTGAAGTCAGCCCGTCTAGAAACCGTAATCATGTCCTGCACCCAGTTGCTCCATACTACCCATCATGCTCCTCTGCAGTTCTTCCTCTGGTTCATTAGCAGGAAATAATTGCAGTCATCCAGTTTGCTAAGCATTTGATTTAAAACCCGTTGGCAGTGGTTTAGCATGTGTACGCTAACCAAATCACTGATCACGCACATGTACGAAGTCGCACACATGCTTTCACATTGTCATTGGACAGGCATAAACATGGAGATGCTCACAACACACATGCACGCACGCACACACACACACACACCCACCATCTGAGGGGTTGGCTGTGAACAGCTTGGCCACACCACAGAGAGCAGAAGTAGGGGCATATGTCAGCGTGATGGTCTTTTTGGTTTCCCCAGCGACATAAAGGTTGCCTGGCTTCACGTCCTTGGGGCAAGTGTGTGTGTGTGAGAGAGCGAGAGAGAGAGAGAGAGAGAGAGGGGCTGCTGTGATGCAAGAGAGAGATGTTTACATGCAAACAAATAAACATTGTAAAAGATCTTGGTAGGGTTGTCTGATATATGTTTAATTAGTATGCTCCTGCGTGTGTGTCGATGTGGCACACACGCTTGCTTTATAAGGGCATGATATATTTACATATGTTCCACTCACTGTAAGGTTGTGTTGTAAGGAGTACTGTTTTTAATCAGAGGATGGCTCAAAGCCCACAGTCTCAATGTCCTGTGACAGGTACAGTAACTTGAGGATGCATGTCTGTGTGTGTGTTTATATGTGTGTGTTTTGCTGCAGAGGACAGGAAGTATAAGTGTCACCTGTGTCCTTACGCAGCCAAGTGCAGAGCTAACCTCAACCAACACCTGACCATCCACTCTGTCAAGCTGGTCAACACGGACGCGGAACAGATTGTCACGGCTGTTGCCAGCGACTCGGGCGAGCGCAAGAGCTGCGCCTACTACTACAGGTACCAGTGGGCTCTTGCACTGTCGTCGTACTTAATCACAGACCAAGTCCATGTTTCACACGTGAGTTAATCTGTTACCCGTCAGGGTTGACTGCAGTGCATGTCCTGGTCAATTTTAGCCCACAGAGAGGCTTATTTGGGCCTGCAGACTGAAGTTACTGTACTTTATCACGGGTAGGGTTGGCTATCATTTGAATTTAATCGATTCCGGTTCCAATTCCGATTCTGCTTATCGATTCCGGTTCTTATCGATTCCAGATTTCGATTCCATTATATTTGGGAGAAGAAATACAACATATTTCAAGATGGAAAATTTCCTGACTTTTCATTTAGGCTATATCAGTCAAATCAAGGTCAATGACCAGTGTTAGGCACGCTACATTGAAAATATAGTGAGCTGAGCTACCAGTTACTCTACGTTAAATGAAGCTTCACTACACTGAAACTACCCCCAAGAGAAATGTAGCAAACTAAGCTACAGCAACACAAAGTTGTTGTTTGTTCACTACATTTAAGCTATTTTTTTTCCTACATTTTATTGTACCAACATCCAAAAGTGTAAGTCAAACAAACAAACAAACGGGGCAAAACTGTTCAGTTCAACTGTTTATTAAACAATAAGATATGTTCTCTGCTCTCACTGTTATTTCTACCACATAAACTCAGTTTTATCTTTATTCCCCCTCAATACCCTGCATCAAAGTCTCAGGAATCAGCGCAGTGATTGGTAGGCCTATGTCTACGGCATCACCATCATACGGAAGTGATTCTATCGGCTACACATGTAGCCTAGGTCCGTGTATGTGATGGCATCACGTATTGATTCTTAGCAGTTGTATCAAGACTTAAGCTTGAGCTACAGATTCAGAAATGCTTGGGAAAATGTAGCTTCTGTGGACGCTACCGCACTACTTGATCAGTTAAAGAGCGTCGCTACTGAAAAGCTATTTCATTCAGAAAACAGTGCCGCTATCGCTGCTTAGAAATGTAGTTTAACTAGTAGTGGTGCTACAAGTAGTGGGGCTACTGCCCAACACTGTCAATGACACTGACAGGATTCAGGAAGGCTTCTTTTCCCTTCATTTATAAAAAATAAGATAAATAAGAATAGCATTTTAAATGTGGATATGTGTTAATGCATTTAATTGTTATAATGACATACTAGATGTTTACATCATAGAATATATAAGAACAGTTTACAAAAGGTGAGTAAATTAACAAATCATATGTTTACCAGCTGGTATAAATTCAATAACACTTAACTAACATGAACATTTAGGCCTAGGTGCACCAAAGTTGACCTTGTATGTCAATATGTTACTTTACATTATTAATTATTATTATTAATCTTATATAATGTCTGCATTTGAATTTAATCCAACCTGTAGAATTCTCATATTCATTTTGTAAGTTTCTTCCATCTGATAATTCAGTTAATGATCATGTAATGACCTGGACATTGTTACATGTATTGTCAACCTTTTGAGTTTAACTAGGCATAGGCCTATTGATGTTCAGGGAGCAAAAATACAATCTATTTTTAGATCAGCGGCGGCGCGCATTGTTAAAAAAGCCCATTGTAATTCAAAGTAAAAAATAAAACAAATAAAACTATATAAAAACGCTAGAAAATGGTGTTAATTGTTCTAGCTTGATTGTTGGTAATTGTTCTAGCTTGTTATGCTGGTGCTCACACGGCGCACACACAGCTCTACTACAGGTAGAGCTGGAGCAGAGTTTGTTGTGTCGTTTTCATCATATATACGGAAGTTGATCTGATGGATTTGGGTTAGATATAAAATAAGAAACAGACACCTCAAAGAGGTAAACAGAAGTGCCCCTTCAGTTTGGGCATGCTTGCATTTTTACATGCAAGTTAAGTAAAATTGTTCAAACTACGCGACAGTATTTCAGCCGTCCTCTATCAGTTGCTGGCAGATCAAAAGGTAAAATGCGCAACTTGCCTTGTCGCCGTTTTCTTTCTACGAGGCCACGCTTCTGACCGCTTAGCGAGATCCATCTTTCACATGGTACATGCATGCTAGGTTCTGAAATGCACAGCAGCGATGACGCGTACAGCGTGATAGGCAGATGGCTACGCAACAGCTAAAGCTATTTCTAATAATTAAATCGCATTTTGGAACCGATAAGCGGAATCGAAATATTATTTATTTTAAAGCTACCCGGTTCTTGACATTTTGTTTTTGGTTTCAACTTGGAACCGAGTTTCGGTGCCCAACCCTAATCACGGGTATGATATGAAGCAAAAGACCCCCATTGTTGTTTGTATTGCCTGCAACAGACCCCTGCAGGCTCTACTACAAATGATGTTCTGCGTGTTTCATAGTCTAATAATAATAAACATGAATGCATTGGTTAATAATGCATTCATATACATAAACGTATAGATGTATTACTAAGGCAAGCTATAGTAGACACATACTGTATTGATGAGTGTGACTACTTGAAAGCTCATTATATTTTTAAGATAACCCTTCTCCCTGCGCCTCCCCCCTGTCTTTGTGTGTGTGTGTGTCTGTCTGTGTGTGTGTGTGTGTGGCACAGCTGCCACGTGTGTGGCTTCCAGACGGAGCTGAACGCCCAGTTTGTGAGCCACATGTCGCTCCATGTGGACAAAGAGCAGTGGATGTTCTCGCTGTGCTGTGGCATCTGCGACTACGTGTGCGTGGAGGAGAGCGACATGAAGAGTCACGTCAGCGCGGGCCACACAGGTGAGAGAGAGAGAGAGAGAGAGAGAGAGAGAGAGAGAGAGAGAGAGGGTCTAGCTGCAGAAAGGCACTCTGGGGCACTGTCGGGCATGTGGGCAGGGCAGGGGCACTCTCGGGCCTGTGGGAGGGGCTTTGAAATTATGATCGTAATATTGGCTATTATTGAGTTGAGTTCAAACTGGTTTGTCTGTGGGTAATTATAGAATTAGGGTGACACTAGTCAGCCCAGAGACTGTATATGAACAAAATGTATGCAATACTACATACGCAGTGGGGCACTAGTTAAACTACATTTCTGAGTAGAGCGGTGGTAGCGGCGCTGTTTTCTGAATGAAATAGCTTTTCAGTAGTGAAGCTCTTTAACTGATCAAGTAGTGCGGTAGCGTCCACAGAAGCTACATTTTCCCAAGCATTTCTGAATCTGCAGC